>OMLM01009820.1:0-15146 GCA_900302695.1 Helostoma temminkii | reverse complement strand
GGGTGTTCTTGAGAGGTGTCCTGACCAGTTAGCTGGAGAAAAGGTGGGGGAAAACAGCCTGGGTGCCGTAGGGAGGAAATGAGAAGGGAAGGAAAGTCATAAAAGTGGGCTGGAAGGACACAGTCAGAAAACATTCCTCTGTCTGTCTGTCCACACACACACACACACACACACACGCTGTCAGTCAAGTAAAAGAATTTGGAAGCTCATCTACTGAAATCTGGAAGTGCAACAATTAAAAAAGAAAAACACACACATACACACACTGAGCACAAAAGCAGACAGAAACACAAGCAGGAAGAAACTGGCAATTAATTTCCCTCCAGCTCAACATATTAAATAATTGCACAACCTTATTAAAAAAATAAAGTAAGTATTTTGCAATTATTTAACAAACCCAACACCTGTCCTCACATCAAAACCAGCTCACTCTGGCGACCCCCTCTCTGTACACAGCCCGCACGGCTTGGGGCCAAAATAAAAAAAAAAAGAAAGATGAGAGCTAATCTTCCGGATCTCTACCAGCCGAGTTTTAACCGATGGATGGCTCTTCCGCAGCTAATCCCAGCACTTAGAGAACCAATTCATCTGGATAATTCATCTTTGCGCCTAATCCAGCAAGAAAAACCCTTTAATCTGAGATG
The DNA here is from genome assembly GCA_900302695.1 of Helostoma temminkii. Lineage (NCBI taxonomy): Eukaryota > Metazoa > Chordata > Actinopteri > Anabantiformes > Helostomatidae > Helostoma > Helostoma temminkii. The sequence continues at coordinate 14,502 of OMLM01009820.1, read as the reverse complement.
GAGAAGTAACACCTCATTTATAACGTTAATGAATCAGCCAGAAGCAGCAGAATCACGGGAAGCTCAGCTCTGCGCTTTGACTTTTCTTCCTTCAACAATGCGCATGCAGCAGCAGGAGCGGCGGCGCGCGGGCCCTGCCAGGAGAGATAACGTGCAAGAGAGGCTCTTACCGTTTGTTGATAATCCGTCAGGAGTCCCGCACACCTGCAGCTCACTCCGGCGTCCCGCGCGCAGGCAGCCAGGCACACCGGAATGACATGAGACAGCTCCACCGTTTGTAGACCGGATGGATGGATGATAATTGGATGGAGGGGTGGCGGCGCGAGGAGGTGAACATGAGGAGGAGGAGGAGGAACTGGAGCGGGGGTGCGTTTCCCCCGTTGTCACCCAATCGTCAAAACATCGCCGCCATCTTCATCACCGCATCATCATCATCATCATCACCATCCTCGCGGTGACAAGTGACAATTAAAATAAATGGTAACATTAAAATAACTTTTCAGAACTGCACCTAATCAAGTCATGGTCTTCCCGGGTTTGCTCTCGCTGCTCTTCGGCTCATCACAGCGGAACCGTCCCCATCTCGGTCCGTCGATTGCTGCACGAGACCAGACGGAGCGAGGAGCCATAGCGGAGGAGGAAGAGGAGAGGGGGGAGGGGCGGTTGTTGTCAACGTCTCCTCGTGCCGGTTTCCACAGTCACAGCTAGTATTCTCATTAACTGGTCCGTTTAATTAGAGCTGGGCGTTCATTTCCCCGCTGCCGGGCGAGGCGCCTCTCGAGCCCTGGGCAGAGCAGGCGAGAGGCGGCTGCTCGGACCGGAGCGGAGAGCAGCAGCAATATAGCCACTTGGGAAATCATAAAAAGTTCATGTTCACGTTAAGCGCGTCCACATGACCAGCCCGTCGGCCAATCCCCGCGCACGGCCACTCATAAACTTGTATCACAAAGTTGTAAATTTTCATATAAAACAAGGAATTTATTGCATTTCTTCACGGTGCTCTGTGAGAGGGGAGCTGCAGCTTCTCTTTTTCTTTCTCTCCGCCGCCATTTTCTTCTTCTTCTTGTTCTTCTTCTGCCCCCCCTTTTTAAAAACAAGTAGTTTTCAATACACTGAAAACAGATGGGGAATTTTGCTCTTTTCTTCTTTTCAGCTTCACAATGTGTGTGTGTGCAGTTTGAGGGTAACAACGATAAGTTGCTTTCTCCCTGTGCTTATGTGAACCGCATCAGATTTCTCCGTTTTCTAACACATTTTATTAGCTTCAAACGCAAACATAAAAAATAAATATTCACACTGGATTAAAAAAGCAAATACAGCTCTATTATTAGTCAGAATGTGAAGTGAAAATAATGTTTCCATAACAAAATGTTCACCCACAAGAATTAGAATTATTCACACTTCCAATATATAATATTTGGTTGCTCAGTGTCTCATAATATGGCAGAGATAAGAGTTTAGTTCCTGCGCAGGGTGAAGCCAAAGAATCAGAGGGCAGCAGAAGGAAAAATCAATTTTGAGGATGTAAATAAAAAATGAAAATATCATTACTAGTTGCCTGGTTTATATGATGGTGACTATGCTCATTGAACCTGCCCCATCTTTAAATAGCTACAGCTTTATTACACTAGTTTGTACATACTAAGCTGCCGGCGGGTGAAATGCTGCATTATACGCTGCTAAAGAACTGGATAGATTTGAGTTCAGTGGCGATCTGCAGCTCAACAATAGCATCACCTGAGAGCTAGTGTGGGCCGTGAAAAGCCGTGCGTAGAAGTGGTTTCGCAATGCGGCAATGCGTCATGGTTTTAACGGCCTGCAGCTCCGGAGCCGCAGGGTCCTCGGAGTCGCTGCAAATACGTAATGTACAAAAATCTGCTTTGCAACAGTTCAGCAAGCAGCTCAACACGATAAGACAAGAAAAACGTGAAGATAAAGACTTGTGGAGATTAGTTTCCTCTGCTTGACCTCACGCGTAAACATGTATTTCTTATCACACAATGAACGTGTGATCAAATCCTTTCTTGTTTCTTCTCTACAAAGCCCACTCAACACAGACACTTCACTTATATTTCACATCCAAAAAAGCCTTTCGCATAGGTCACATTATGATTATTAACATTTAAAAACACAGTGTCCGGTTTGTGCCAATTTCCGGTTTTACATTTACAAATAAAAGAACACTGCGTCTTCTCAAACTGCTGGAAACAAAACTAGAGAAAGAACACCGCGAATTTTACATGTGAAGTGAAGGAAATCAGCTTTCAGCGCAAACAACACGTAGATTTGGTCCAATATTAAACCCAGAATATTTCACTTCAAACCTTCGTTGACCCAGATGCGACCTTTGCAGACTGAGCAGTGTCTGCTTTGGCAGCAGACGCTTCCTCTATGCAAATGTCATATGTTTAAAAATGAACAGAAAACGCAGGAACACAGAGCAGCAGCCACAAACAGACTCCTCAGATCACTCGGCTTCTTTGTGTGTTTCTTGTTTTTATTGGGGTTTCCGGCCTTTTCATGGGCGCAATAAAGACATTAGGACCTGCTATAACATCCCCCCTTCCACCCCTGGATGCTGTCTTTTTGCTTTTACGCAGACGGCGGAGGATGTTCAGAGGCAAGTCTGCTCTTAGAAACATCATCATTGGATTTAAAGAATATTTGCGCAGCTTTCGAGCAGACCTGGCTGTGTTTTGGGGAAAAGCTGCAATTCTGCTGACTCAGGTAAAGGATGGGGAATTGAAGCAAGCTACGTAACATATAGATATAAAACATATATCTAGTTCTATATTGTTTTATTATATATTTTTAGAAGCTAAGTACTGGGTGCTGTCTCCATTTTACGCAACACATCCAGACACTGAAGCCAAAAAAAAAAAACTAAAAAACACAACTATTTTCTAAAAACTGCTTGTTAATTAAATAAAAGAATGGCTCCATAAATGTGGAAGTGTAAATGGTAAAACTATGAACACTATTAGCTGTAACAGTAGGGAGGAAAGACTCTCAATACACTGAAATCTGTAAACAAGGTGAGGATGTTTCAGAGAACTCTGGCTCATTACTGAGGTTTATTATGTGTGAACGGAATGATTACACCCTCAAGTCAAAGTCAAACTAACATGTTCTGAAAATATTATAGGAGAGTGGATTTATATAACAGAGTGGATGTAATATGATTCTCAGTGTCAGTGGTGGTCAGGAACCTGAACGTCTCATGTTTAACGGAAAACCTTTGCTTTACATGTGTTTGTAAGTCCAGTATGAGCTTTACCTAAAGCGTTAGCTCATTGTTTGTTCACACTGATCACATAAGAAAATCCTACTTGGATATATATGCTATGCTGCATTCACTTCCTGATAATAATCCAAAATGAAGTCATATATATTTCATCATTGCTTGAATAATAGAAACAATTTTAACATCATGCCTGGGTTAGAAAAGCAATGTTAGAGCAAATATATGTCCAGACACATGATCCGGATTAAAGAAACCACATGTTGAAGTTTTATCTTCCCACAGAGCCACAAACATGTGGGAATCTTCAACAGCTGCTATCTTGAAATATTTCCAGGCAACAGAAAAGACTAAAACACATGGCGACGTGCTCCTAATGTTTCTTTATTTTTAACATTCAGAAATGAAAAGTGCATTTTAGTTTGAACATGAAACATGAAAACACAGATGCAGATACAGGAAAAGATCAAATCACTGCCAAACAATACACATTATAAATCTAGAGTATAACTGGACTGAATAAACCAAGTGCAAGAAAAGAGAAGCAGACAGGAAGTCACAGGCCGACTGTTGTCAGAGACATGAGCCATGAACTCAGATTTCTCACACTTCTTTAACAGCGAGTACAATATGTGTAGTTTTGCATGTAATTCTATGTATGACGTGCTTTTGCATCAGACAGTGACCATATGGTTCTGATTCTGACGTTTCAAAAAGAGGCTAGAACTCTTATTTTGAAAGGTATTTAAAATAATGTTAAATATAAAAAAATATATAAAGACTAAATGAAATGAAAGAGATTTCAAAATAATGGTAAAGATTAAAATACTACGAAGACTAAACAGAATAAATGTCTTCCAAAATAAGAGTTTTAGGCTCTATCCTAAAAATATCCTTATCCTGAAAGATATTTCAAAACAATACAAACGTAATTATTATTTTTAGTCTGCCACATAAACAATATTATTTTCAACCATATTTAGTGTAATCAGAATCGTGACGTGTGTTACTTGTAGTATTTTTTAGTAAATGCACAAAACGTTTAAATACATTTCTGCACATTCAGACTTAGAGTATACATATGTTTTTTCATCATCATCATCATCATCATCATCATCATCATCATCATCACCACCATTCCTAAATTGATAAAAGATTGCACAGAGTTTGGATTACATGAAACGTGCTGTTAAAATGAAAGGTTTAAACAGATTCATATTGTGGCCATTTGTCCTTTGAATAAAATATGAAGGTTACGATAACAGACTCCACTGATGGAAGTTCATGCTGTAGCTGTTTGCTAAATGGTAATAACCTGACGTCACACAATGTAATCTAGGAACACCTTTTACCAGCGTGAGTGGACTCTTCCTCTTCATCATCACCTTCTTCTTCTTCTTCTTCTTCTTCTGCAGGCGTCCCTAAAGCGGCGGCGGTGGAGCCGCTCTCCGTCACCCTGTTCTCCTTCTTCCACTTCATCCTCCGGTTCTGGAACCAGATCTTGATCTGGCGCTCCGTGAGCCCGAGCGCGTGCGCGACCTCTACTCTCCGTCTCCTCGTGAGGTACCGGCTGAAGTGGAACTCCTTCTCCAGCTCGAGCGTCTGATGGCGCGTGTACGTTTGGCGGCCGCGCCTCCTGTCAGCACCTGCGCACACGGAAACAGCCGCTGCTCACATTCTGTGACATGATCAGAAATGTCAGTTTTATTGGCTGTAACATTTTTATCCTACAAGTGTGGACATGTAGTGATGTAGAGACGGCCGGCTGTCACAGTCTGTCTGAATACAACTGAATAGAACTGGTGACGGTCTAAATACTGTGAAGGGCCTTTGTCCGATACTTCTGAATAAAAAAAAAATCAAATCATAAATATGAAACAACAACATTCAGAAAACGAATTTTTACTTACAGAATATGGAACAGCTGAACAATAATAAAATGTGTGATTTACAAATATTAAAGACAAACAATAAAGAAAGCGTGTGTGTGTGTGTGTGTGTGTGTGTGTGTGTGTGTGTGTGTGTGTGTGTGCGACATTTATGTCATTGAGGCGTAACAATACATTTCCTCTACTTTTTCTGCATCAAACAAAACAAAAAAAATATTTTGGGTGAGCTGAATATATTTTTGAAAGTTATATAGTCATTTCTTATAACGCTTTATGATCTTATGTAATGTATCTAATACATTTAATCTAATATTCATTATAATAACTGAAAGTTCAGTTCAGTTTTCATTTTTTGTCTCATAATTCTGTGTCACAGTCTTCCATTTCCAGCTTTCCCAACCTTCCTTTATTTTAGTTATTTCTTTGATTTGATGAGCTTCCTGCACTCCAGAGCCAACACATCCTTCCAACTCACTAATGAAACTTCACAATTAAAGAAGTAATGTTTTAAACAGAAATTTCTAAGTGAGTAGGGAATATGCCAGCACGAGGCTGCACTGAGAAACAACCAGGAAAGCTGGACACGTCTCAGTTCATGCACACACACTGTGTTTACTGTATTACATGCTTTTTCAGTTGCTGACTGTCATGTTACCAATTCAGGTTTCTAAAAGAAATGAATGAGCAGCTAAACACTTATCACCTCTCGTGTGTTTTAGTTTAGTTCAATAGCCTCAATCCAAACCTGGTAGCCACTTGTTGCCACCTCCACTTCCTGCCACATCCATTTGACTTGTGGCTGAGTAAACACCATAAAGTAGTTACTAAATGATGTGGTTAAACTGTGGGTTCAGCTGCTGTCTGTCTGGGCCACTGCTCAATATTTACTTCACACACTTTACTCTTAAAGGTGATGTATGCAGATTTAAAGAGTGTGACCACTGATGCTATGGAAGAATCAAGAAACTCTGTGAAAATAGACACATAGGCTATTATAGGTAGGAACATGCAAGATTCATTTGATTCAAAGCACAAGAAAAAGTCAAAGCTAAGTGAGACTGCAGAAACCTCGATGACCTCCTGTCCTCAGGAGGTCCCACAGCATCTGAAGGTTAAAGAGAAACTGGCTACAAATTCTCCGCTCAGAGGTTGAGTATGGCCACAGGAACATCTCCACTGCAGATTGCTGAGAAAATAAAAGTTGCTGGGAGTGGACAGTCATGATAAACCTTTAGGTTGACTCACATTCCTTGTCCTTCTCGATGGAATCTCACACTGTAGCTCCTGTGAGTAGCAATTAAATGCAGTGACCAGCATGTTAAAAAAGAGCTTGGACTTTGCCACAGTGTGTGTGGATTTTAACAGCATTAGCTGGTGTTTAGTGAAGGCTCATAAACATGTGATGGGAGATTTGTTGGTATTCTCAGTGCACACTGAGCAGATGAGAGGAGCATAAAGACTGGAGCTGCCAGCTGTGTCATCTGATGGACAACTCGTAATCTAAATGTTTTCATTTCTTTAATCATCAGAGGTCGCTGCAACTGGAGGGGGACATTATGAGATTTTTAGTCAGGCACATTTCTGCAGCACGGATACCTTTCCCCAGGTCTGACATAAATCTCCTGGACATAAGCCCTTAGTCTCTCACTGTCTGTTTCCTGGGTGTAAATGAGCTGAAGAAAGAAATGTACATTGATTTGATATTGATTTTCAAGCCGGCTCTGGTAAAGAGTATAGGCTCTCCATGCAGCCACTGTAATTTGACACTGCAGACAAGAGCTTTATTACACTCACCATGACTAGGACTGAGGGCACTGAGGTCATGTCCTCTGTATTTTATTCTGAGAATTTAGGCTTTCAGAAACCTGAGGGGGTGTAGTTCTCCAATGGAAATCTGTCTTTACCCACAGAGAGCATTTTACAGTCTGATTCCAGTGATTTTACACTCCACATACCTCAGTGTGACCTTTTACATTCGCAAGGGTAGGTAGTTGTATATGTGTATTACTTTGGTAACGGAAACTGGAATAGAAATAGAAACTAAAAAATATCACACACTATCATTATTTATTTTTTAGGTGGCTAGTGACAAAACTCAAGCATGAAGGACATATTCCAGAATGTTCTGAGGTTTGGAGCCATATAAATGATTTTGCAATAGAATCTGCTTCCTGGAAATGAAAAAACTATTTTAAAATGGAACACCTTTCACCACACACACACACACACACACACACACAGTATCAAATAATAGGAGAATGAACAAAAGGCACAGTGCTGTCACATATGATATATTTTCTGTACCTGAGTCTTTCCTTTGCAGCTCAGTTCTATTTTTGCAAAATACAAAGACAAAGGAAAGACAGTCTGTATTTATAGTGTTATTTATTTATTTGACAAGACACTTCCTCTGACGTCGGTGTTTCTGACATCTCCACTTAGAACGTTATTTTAATTTTGAATTTCATGTGTTTTTTTATTGTATTTCTGTCTTAAAGAACACGTTATTAACTGTGTCAGCTGTTATTTGTCCCTGACATTAAAAACAATAACTATTCTGTATTTACATACGAGAGTGAAAGACAGTGGTCAGTATGTGTGAATGTATCAGCATGGTGGAAATGTAAGTCTGTTATCTGGCAACAACCAATAACAAGGGACTGTACTGTATTATGCTCTCTTAGTATCTCTCTCTCTCTCTCCCACACACAGTAGCAGACAGGAATACAATTGTAGAACAAGTGTTATGTGCGCACACGCTCGTCCTTGTGAGAGTTTGGGTGCCTCTTCGTGGGTCTGTGTAATTGAACTGTTAACGGGAACATCTTGACAAGTTTCCATTCCCCTCCAATCACCTGCCGAGGCTTTGCACTGCAACTAGATCTTAATTAAAATCAGAAAATTCACTATAGAAGCTGGTTGATCCCACCCCCTCCCCACCTAGAGAGATAGAAAGAAAACATTAAATGCGCTGAGAGAAACAAATGCGTCTTGCTTTCCTTTTATAGTGTGCGCGCTATTTTTATGATTTCTTTTATGATTTTATAAAAAGTATTTATGACGCAGAAACTGCCCTCTATATGTTTATGTATTTATAGCCCCGTTTCCAATATGGTTTTTGTCCTACAAACGTATTGGCCATGAACTTGTTATACATAACATTTTTTAATGCTGCCTTTCTTTTCTAACAAAAGTCTAAAACTACTACTATCAGCAGCAAGTAACTAAAATAAATGTCATTTTATTATATAGCTTTCATCTTTCTGTTGTTTTATGACCCAAACACTGGAACACACTCACAGGGCAGCAGATCCAGTGACACAAATTAATGAGAGAACTTACTGTGGGGACAATGGAGATCTGTCCTTGAGAGACATCTCTCCAATAATTCACTGATCTCTGTGCGTGAAGTGAGGATGAGGAAACCATTCAAAAATGTACTTCATTATCTTTGATGATGGTTTGCTTTTTATTACATAAACCAGCATTCACTAAGTCATAAAAACTGTTGGGTCAGTTTCTAAGAACATCTCCACTTTTACGCACGTTTTACGCACAAATCCTCTCACCATATTTCTCACTTTTGACGCGTCACCATTCTCTATTTTAACCTTAGCATAAAAATGCTCTTTTGTGCTGTGTGTGTTTGTTGTGGTTCGAGGTTCCGAGGCCCCGTATCCATTCAGCATGCAGACCGCTGCTGTCGCACAAAGCCGCTTTTACAATCTGGAGAAAGGGCAGGCATTCACAGATCGAACTCGTCTGCTAATTTATAGTGTTTAAAGTATTAGCGGATTGTGGTGACAGTACAATAGCACAATGGGCTTTCAGTGAGGCTGCTAGTCCTGACAGGGAAGCATAAGGCTATCAGAGCTAAGAGGCTGAGCTGAGTCAAACACTGGATACGAGCGATAAACGTGAACACCGGGAAAAAGAGAAGACTCTCTCTGGAGATTTTCCTCTGTTTTCAGACGGCTTGGTATTATATCCCAGACACCCCTGCGCTCCCTCTTCCACTGCTTCAAAACAATACCATCTAATGAATATTCACCAAGTCTTAAATTATGGTTTTATGGAGGTCGCGCAGCCATAAAAGATCTGTAAAGAGAGAGGGGTTGTAAAAAAGTCTCAGAGAGAATGGGACAGACAGGCATAGTTCAGCTACCGGCAGCGGCCGCTGCGCAACCGGGCCAACAGTTTAAAGAGCGCTTAACGTAATTATTGGGTCGAACTGACTTCCCTCCCCAAATCACCAACACATACCACCCAACCTTTTTTAGAAAATCATTATCTTTCCCCCGCCCACCCCTTTCTCCCTCCCCTCTCACCTGTGAGGCCTTGCAAATTATCTCATCACTTACCATAAGTATTTTCAGCCCGTCACCACTTCCCACCCCTCCTAACCCCCTCCTCACCTGAGCTTCTCATCCAGGGGTAAATCAGTAACCTCTGGTGGTTTAGCTGGTGGTGCTGGTGCTCCAGGCTTCTCTGCCTTCTGCTGGTCGGTTCGGGTAGTCTGGAGGCCATCGAGCAGTGCTGAGTTGGATCGGGGAACCGCCCGGAGGCGCATCTCTGCAGCGGTGGGCACAGTGGCAAAGCTCTGAGCGCACCACAAGCCTCTCCTGTGAGTGCTTCTGCGGGGTTGACATGTTGCGCATCGGGCTCACTGTCCCCTCCGTTGCTGTTTAGTACCGAAAGAGACAAACAGGGTAATAAGGAGGAGGGAGAAAAGGATGAGGAAGGCGAGGAGGAAGGGGGTGGGAAAGGGAGTTCTTCACTGCATCTGCCATTAGAAACATGTTGGCGATCATGTCCGCTGGACACGAGAAAGGACGAAGTAGACACCGCAGCATAGGCAGAGGAAACCGAGGAGGGAAAAGTTGGAGAGTCTGTGGAGCACAGAGCGGAGCAGCTCGCAGTGGCTTGTTGGTGTTGGGAAATCAGCGCATTGCCGAAGTAGAGCGAAGTCATAATTTGGTGTCGGTGATTTGTAGGCCCGGGGCGGTTTAATGTCGGCTTTTTACGAGGCACCGTGAATTATTGGCGGGATATTAGTCTAGATTTACACAAAAAAAAACCCATGACACTCTTCTCATCCCCTCCCTTCTATTGCCTCGCCAACCACGTGACCACGGGTCCACGTGATATCAATATGCCCAATGGCCGACGGGGTTTCCCTCAGGATGCAATATTATATTAGCTGCAAGTCACAGGGAGTGACCGCTGCAACACGCACGTCGCATAAAAAGATAGAACCAATAAAACACATATGTACAATCTATGTTATACAATCATTACCTAGCAGCTCAGAATGTGGTCATTACTAAGGAGCCGTGTAAAGCTGGAGAACAAAACAGCTGAAGTTGACAAACATGCAGTTCGACCTCTTTATTGCCCTGTTAGCCTGGTTGGGAGCCAGTGAAGTTGTGCGTAAAAGGCGGAAAACGCCATTAGATGTGATATTGATTGGAGTAATGGCGCTAGTCGTGTGTGTAAAATTGCCGAGATGACTAAAGGAAGAGGTGGATTTCCGCTGTTTGCAACGTCTTATCCCGACTTTGTAGAGACCACACATGCAGAAGAGAAAGTCCCACACAGCAGAACAACACGGGCTGTTGTTCCCTCCCAGTGTACTGTAAACCAATGCTGACTGGACACTGCGGGCACAGATGAAAACCGTAGAAGCAGCATTGCAGAAAGCGAGGGACGTTTATAGAAGCAGTGAATTAAATCACTTTGAAATTCTGCAATAACGTAAGATGTAACACAACAGCAACTGTATGTATGAGGTGTCACTCCACTTTAATACATAAACACATATGTAAATCTACAAACAGAGAATTGGCTGTTACTAACTGTGCGTCATGACCCTGGGATATGAACCTGGGCAAACAAACTCGGACTCTGATTAGACTAAAGCAAGTGAGAATAGAGGTTGTGTTTCAGAGAAGACACACTTCCTCGAACCCATTTCAAATTCTTAGAAGGACACAGGGAGCAGTACATTTGATCGTAGCTGGCGGTGAAGGTGATGAGACCATGTGAGCTCAGATCTGATTAGTTCTGGTTCCTGATCCGGAGTTCTCCCCAACCGAGAGAGAAATTTCACCTGGCATGCAGGTGCTGGGCTCTGTTATCACATCCGTACCTGTGATGTTAACCTTTCCCCGCCACGCAGCACTAACTTCAGCTGGATAAAATCTCTGTGCTGTGCTCTGTGAGTGTAATGTTTAACAGGCCACAGGAGTTATGCGTGCGTAAAATTCCAGTGATTTATTTGAACGGGAAGGATGTGGGACAATTATAGGATTAGAAAGATCAGGTTTACTTGTGTAATCCACAAACACTGAATGATCTGTGAACACTTTCTACAACGCAGTGCTCTGCATGGACTCTACTTTCCTTGCAACTCTTGCCATAAATTTAGTTTCTTGTGCACACCTGTACAGTTTGTGAGCAAATGTTGGGTGCGTTGCGCTCAAAACGTCATTTACATGTTGAAAGGGCAAATGCAATGTCGTCATTCATGCAGTGGGATGCATCTGGTCGGTGCGTAACATAACAGCGTTTATAAGAAATCTGTCCACATCCCCAGATTTAGAGGTTTGTTTTAACAACCGGAGAAATTATATCTTGAGGTTTGACTGAAATGTGCCTGTGAATCTTCCTGTTGAAAGAAAAGCTGGGTTTGCATTTTTTCCTAATGTTGTAGTCTTGTCATTTAGTCCCTTTAAGTCCCTCAACCTTAAGTAACTATAATAGTAGTTTTAGCTTCTATTAATACATCCCGCAGGAGCGTTTCCCCCAATAACCCCCCTACAACAGTAGGATGTCCACTAGACTGTTAAAAGCGTTATTGAACATAAAAAGCACAAAACACTCTGGTTATTATTAGGTTTCGTGAACATCATAGTTTGGCTTGGGTTAAAATAAGTAGGTTATTTTAAGGTTAGAGGGTTTCATTGTCATAGGTGCAACAATAAACAACTGGTTGTAGGGTTATGGCACAGTCGTGGTCATGGTTAAGGAAACACACAGCAGTCTCCCACGTTCCATTCCAGTGTTTTGTCAACCCATCCATCCACCCCAACATCCGCCCAGCACAAAGTTACTACATGACCCAGCATCCCCCAGCACGCTCCTTTCTTAATTATTACGTTTATCACTGGTGTTTGCTGCAATGACATGTAGCTTAACAAGAAAAGAGAAGGATGGTTGCAAGGAGCAGTTCAACAACACTCAGGGTCAGATGCCATTTAGAGTGAACCTCTGTCACAAGGTAGTTTTAATTCTTGTATTATTATATTACACTCACATGAAGCATATACCTAAATAAAGTAGCTAACGCAGCCTTCACGTGAACATGTGCATAGCGTGAGGGAGTGAACTGGGGCCTTGCAGCACATTTTTGCCCTAAGGCCCCTCAAAGCGTTTTGTTCATCCATGCACAGATTTTAGTCTCATACAGTGTCTCTGTGTATTTGTACAATTACCAAACCAAAAAGTGTTAATAGACAAAAGAGTCTGGAGGACTTGAAGTCGCATTCCACAAATTTTACCCATGATGCTCGTGAAACCAACACATTTTACATGCACAAGGCAAACTATGTACAACCCTGATGAAATCTTCAGTTGCGTTGGATTAGGATTGAGACTAAAACTGTGTGAGACAACATTTAGGATGCAGTCTTATGAGTGCAGAAATGCAAGATTTTGTGGCTTTTCCAGAATATCTGGACAGCAAATCTTTGTGCAGTGAGTCCTCTGACTCAGTGAAAGTGACCTATCACATTGCTGGAGCAACTTTTTAAAACACTGAGCAGTGCTGTTTAGTTTGAAACAGCAATGTTTGGACAAATATGTACATTAGTGGAAAAAATGTGTTTGTTAGCGTTGCACAATTTATGTTATTATGTTGGAAACCTCGCATGTGTAACATCTTTGTTCAGAGATAATGCACCTTTTATTCTCTGTCTGTTCACCTGATGGACGCGGCTCTGAATGTGTGTGATGTCTGCAGCATCTCTGTCAAACTACACTTTCCGAAATATGTCCCATCACAGCTTTCCACGTCAGACAAACACGTCTTCAATCTGTTTCCCGATTAACGTCTGGAAACTTGATCATCAAACATTCGGTGGTTTGATAACACTGGCAACTCATCACTAACAGCCACAGTAACAAAGCTCAAGCTCAAACCGGCCGAAGATGGATCTGAATGTGTAAATATGCATGCTTAGTGTTTGATCTTCCCATATGGAAACAATCCGACCTCAAGTCGTCACCGTGATGATGATGGAAAGCCGTTTATAAAGGCCTGTAATAATGTAAGTGGAGGTGGAGGACCAGGCCATAAATAAAATGATGTTTGGATAGGATGTGGATTGTGTGTGTGGGTGTGCGGGTGTGAGTGGTGGTGGTGCTGGGTGGAGGGAAAAGTGTGTGTGGGGGGGTATTTCCGAGTCGAGGCTTAAGCGTTTGGCCTGTGAACTGAACGGTTTTATCAGTCTGAGTGCTGACAGGGTGGAGAGAGGAGAGAGGAGATGGAGGGCAGGAGGAAGAGAGAGGATGAGGAGAAAGGAGAAAACAACAACATCTTTTGTTTCTTCTTACGCCTTTCGAACACTTTACATTTCCAGTTCCCATCATAGCTGATACCTGGGAGTGAAACTGAATCACAAAACCAACCCAGCTTCACATTAAACGCAAGAAGCCGTCGTTTTCTGACACTTTTTTATTTTTATGAATGTTCTCTTTTTAATCTGCACTGTGCGCATGCTTTTTTACCCAAAAAGAGAGAAAAAAGGAAGACAACATAAAACAAACACCACCGATCAAAAAAACCAACTAAACGACAATTAGAGTGTGTAAAAAAGAGACCCGACCTACTAAAACGGCATAAATAGGCAGTTTCATGTTGTTGGAAATTTCATTAATTGCTACGTCATCATCATCATTATCATCATCATCATTATCAATCATTGCCATAACAACAACAACATATAAGTGAGAAGTACAGTAAAAAGTGCACCATCATCATTTTAACTTAAAAACTATACAGCTGCCAAAGATAAAGTTGTTAATGATAAACTTCTAACAATATAGAAATGTTTCCACAATAATTGTTCCACAAACAAAGGAAGCTATCATTTTTCTGTCTTTTTTTCTTTTATACACTAGACTATGGTTGTTTGTTTGAACTGATCCACGTCCCACCTTCATCAATTTCATTTTTTCAGGTTCTTTCATTTTCTTGCTTCACTGTGTGATTTTTTCTTTTCTTTCTTTTTTTGTATTTTTTTTGTCTGTTTGCTTTTGTGTCTGTTTTTTTTACAACCAGCAGTCAGAGTCCCGGGGCCCCTAAACTCCGTC
>OMLM01009819.1:0-10687 GCA_900302695.1 Helostoma temminkii | reverse complement strand
TACAGGAGGTAGAAGGTCTGACAATGGAGGAGATGAAGTCTAGGAAGTTATTGGTGGATGGTTGATGAGGGCAGAGGCTGGAGTGAGAGTTAGCTAGGAGCTGAGCAGGTTAGCAGGGGAGATAAAGATCCTCCTCTTCGTGTGCACACAAATGATCCAAGAGAGGGTGAGGGCCAGAGAGAGTTCCCACAGATACAAGTCCAGTACTCACAACAGTTATCCACAATCCGTATACAAAAAGAGGGAGATCCGGTACTCACAACAGTCATCCTCAGTCAGTATTCTTGACAGGGGCAAAAGCTGGAGAGCAGGTCCAAACCAGAGCAGGAGTCCAAAAACCAGAAAAGGCAAAGAGAAAACAATTCACGGTCTTTCAAAGGAGCAGGCAAAAACTCAGAGTAGAGAACACGGTCCGGTCTGTAACACATAAGCAAACAAGATCACTAGAATGGCTGGAAAGTCAAAACTCTGGGTCAGGACAATCTGGCAGCTCTACTGGGGAAAAACCCAGAATATAAAGGAGGCTGGAACCAGGTGGAATCAATAAGCGCAGCTGAAAGAAATCAGTAATCAAAGTCAAGCTGCCAGCAACCAGAAAGAAAAGACAGAAAGTCAGGTACAACAATAAAAGCCCGACAGGAAGTTCTGCAGGATCATGACACCTTTGGCACATTCTTATTTTCCAAGGCTTTGTCCCCCTGCCAGATTGCAGACTACCTCTGGCGACACCTACTTCAAGGCCAGGAACTCAACCTTGCCGGAATGGAGATGGTAGTTTCCATTCCGGAAACTACCATGAGTGAGTGTGAGTGTGAGTGAGTATCCTGGAACCATAAGCAATGACACAAAGTTTGCTGCTAACTCTGCTGCTGGTAGAGAACTGACCCTAGACCCTCATTTGATGCATCGGTGTGGAGGACAAAAGGTAGGTTGAAGTCTAGGTACGCCAAGATTGCTGAACAGGTCGTCATATCAACAAGGCGGGACACCACAGCACTGTGTTCTTGCGTCCACTGGACTGGTGCTTTGGATGGCAGCTGGCCACCATTTGTGCCCTTTTGCTTGGTGTTAGGTTTACCTGAGGGAGGTTTTTGGCTAGATGCATTAGGGGTCTCTATGAGTTTAAACAGTGGTCTAGCTATCCTTGAAAAGTCTTGTATGAAGGTTCTGTGAGCTCTTACCTCTCCCACATTCTTTGGCTCGCTATCTCTCTTTCAAATGCTGGACTGGCTCAAGGTCTTTGGGATCTACTTGAACACCTTCACTTGTCACTAAACGCCCAACATACCTGACTTGAATTTTGAATAGCTTGCATTTTTTTGGTTGTAGTTTAATGCCGTGCTTTCTGAAGTGACACAGTACCCATCTCAGGTCATCAACATGGTCCATTCTTATCTTCACCCTCAGACCAACAGCCAGACGGAGAGGCTCAATCAACAATTGGAAACCGGTTTAAGGATACTCTGTGGTAAAGACCCCTCTTTGTGGGCTTGGGTGGAATATGCCCAGAACTCCCTGCCATCGTCTGCCACAGGGATGTCACCTTTTGAAGTGGTCTATGGTTACTCACTGCCTTTGTTCCCAAGCCTTGACGCAGAGGTCCAGGTGCCTCCTGCGGTCTTGCTGGCGGGGCTGTGGGCTGCAATACCTGGTGGACTGGGAAGGGTATGGCCCGGAGGAGCACTCCTGGGTTCTGGCCCGTCACATCCTGAATCCTGTTATGGTGTCTGAGTTCCATCATGATCATCCGGAGCAACCTGGAGGCCGTCGGGAGCCGTCCGTTGCAGCGGGGGTACTGTCGTGACCTTTGGCCTGACTTCAGTATGGAGACTCATATTTTGGTACACTTCCTGTTTGCTCCCTACGTGCTCTCCTGTCAACTTCACCATCATCTTCTCAACCATTTTCACCTGTTGTTATTGAATGCACCTGCGTTACCTCTACTCCTTTTAAGCAGTGGATCTCCAGCACTCTAATTGCCAGATTGTCTTGACCGCTGTGCCAGACTCTCCAGCCTTTTTGCCTGTAAAATATCTTGAAGACCTGAATTACCTGTGTACCAAACTGGACTTGTTGCTGACTTCCCCTCTGCCTTCGCCCTCAGGCCAACACCCACCTCAAACAAGGTTAGGGTCATAAAAAGAGAGCTTGCGAAACTCCAGGATGAAATTGAGAGTTTGTAACAGGACAACAACGTCCTGCATACACAGCTCCGAGCTGTCCGGCAGGGCAAAGAGAAAAAGAGGGAGAACTAATATGACCAGGATAGTATTGTGGCCAGTCCTAGAAAACGGGAGCTGACCAATCTTGGATAATACCACGAAATGGTCCTCTTCTCCAGGTCAGTCAAACCAGATCTGTCCTCAGAGGAATGGATGAACTTGCCACGCCCAGAACTGGGGTCCCAAGACAAAGAGGACACCCAGCAGTCACCGTTTATGCTCCATGCCACTCCGGCTAACCCAGACTTCACGATTAGCTGTTCTTCTTCTCTCATTACATCCTGTCTGTCACAGTGCTATGCATTAATGTTAAGTTTATTTAGAGTGCAGCCAGGTAGCTGAATCTTTGCACAGACATGTCTCAAGCTCTGCTCAGACATGTCTCAAACTTTTAATGAACTGTAATGTTTGAACCCTACATATCTTCCAGAAATGCAAGAATCACAACAACCTACGGAACACACCTGAGCACATGTTCGACTGTAGTGTTGCTATGAAGTTCGTGGCCATCACCCCACCCTTCAGACCAAAAAAGAGGATGTTGGGAACACAGACCGTGTGCCTGGACTGAACAAAGGGTCATAAACCGTGGCCTACACAGCCTGATTAAAGTTGTGATTAGGAGCTGAGAAGGACACCACACCTCAGGGGAGATAGGACTATCACCCTTTGATTGGATGAGACGCGACGGGACCCAATGACATCACGCCAGGTATAAAGTAATGGACTTGCCATTTCAACTTTCTCTCCAGGACGGAGATACCCATTCAACCAAGAACTCCTTTGTTCTCAAGGCCCACACTTGTTGAACTTACCACTTTGTTTTTGTGCACATTTTTATTTTTCTTCCTATTGGTCACTTTTTGGTTCCTGTTGAAGCTTCAGCACGCCAGGAACTGGATCAGCTGTTTTTGGCCTGCCAAACTATTAATCAGCTGTTACTCAGGATGCAGGACTGCAGAAAGGGACATTTTCCTTGCTGTTACACCAAGAATAAACAGTAAGAGGCAAATTTGTCTGAAATAACAAAATTAGATAATGGAGTAGAGGCTGCTACATATTTCAACCACATTTACAAGTAGAGTTTAACTTTGATGAGTGTTTCATTTCTATCTTGTTGAACAGTGTTGTACTGCTTTGTTGAATATCCTCTGTGCTCGTTTTCTTTCTCCCTCTACTGACCTTTCTTTGTTCCCCGGTTGTCAGCAGCGAGTGTAACCACCTGCCGCATGAGACGTTGAAACTTTGACTGTTGATCAGTGTTGAATCAGTTAAATACAGTTTGTTGACCAACACTCCTGCAGGTGGCAGTGTGTTATATATATTCCCTAACGTTAAGTATAGATTCCAAATTTACAGGTTCATTACTAGGCACATGGTGGCATGACACCTATATTTGTTTAGTATGTGAATCATGTCAGCACAAAGCAGCAGTGTTGTAGAATTCAGAACTGTGGCCGTTATAGTTTGGGAGATATATAATTGAAAACATAACCTTTTACTTTAGCGCCCCTACAGTGTATTTTGCATCGACCTCTCCAGGCCTGCTTCAAGTGATGTGAAGCATTTCGTCATGGAGCAGCTCTCCATAAAGTTTCATCACTGTAGCATTTTTAGAGACAATCATGTTTTTAGGACTGCTGCTGCTAGTGCCCCCTATAGTGTAACTTGCATGGAACTCTACAGCCCTGCTTAGAGTAGTATCCTACAAATAGCGCAGGGCATGTGCAACATGTTTGAGTCTAAACCATGTTTCTATTTGTTATAGTTTAGGAACAGAGATTATGTCTTTTACTACATTGTGTACATGACGCCATCAACATGCGACACCATAGTCCATGAACGGCGGATAAAACTACTAATTAAACAAATAAATACAAAAAAGTAATAGCACAATAGTGCAGAGCATGCGCAATATGTTAGAGTTTGAACCATGTTTCCAGCTGACAGCTTATAGTCAGCAATCACATTTTAGCCACAGTCTATTCTAGAGTCTAGAGTGCACCATAGATTACGTTAAATCTACCTCCACTACTTCCCACTATGCCCTCCTTCTCTCTCAGCCATCAGTGGCAGGACATTTGCTTATCCAGAAATCAGTTTATTGCATAACTTTGTGATGCGTCTTTTATTCTAATAAATTTTTACAGCTGTAATTAGTTGTTCTTTGGTCTTTGGTTTGGCTTCTTAATGAATGAAGTCTTTCAGTAAATGCCACATTAACTCTATGGGGTTCAGATCAGGTGGTTCTGCTGGCGTGCTCACCCAGTTTAGGCTTTCTGCCTCAATGCAGGCCTTAGCAGCAACATGTTTGGGGTCATTGTCTTGGAATAAAACGATGCTATGGGCTAAATACTCCCTTGTATATGGCCCCACGGTGGTTTTGATTATGGACTCCACAAAAAACTTGGTATCCAAGATGCCCTGGAAAATTATGAAAAAAAACATTTTCATCATTCTTCTTAGTGATGTCATCTATCACTGACATTCCTATTGAGATCAATCTAAAGAATGTTAGATAACAATACATTTACAGCAATAAATGTAGATTGGTTTGTGAATATGTCACGAGAAGACATTTTTTACTTACTCTAACATCTTCTATGGTCACACACATTTAGCAAATTGCTTGAAGTGTCAGAGTATGTTCCTTGTGGACACGTTAGGTTCACAAGGACAATGCATGACAAGTGTGCCTGGATCTTACCAGTCATCTTCTTGGCAAGCAGATGACAAACATTCTCAGAATTAATGTCTTTGTCACGGTCTCTGGTTTTTCCTTGCGTGTCTGCCTTTCCATATATGGTCATTTCCTGTTCTCCCTCCTCTCTGTTCCTGCTCCTGTCAATTATACTCAATACGACCCTGGACTGGCTCTGATCACCTTTTGTGATATTCTGAACTGGCTCTGTATTCTCCTGTCTGCCCTGACTAACCTGTTGTGCCCTGTACTTTAGGTCTTGGAAATTTGTTGTCATGTTTATACAGTGAAGATAATAGCAGTGTGTAGGCGTGGTGCTTCTAAATCACCCGGCCAAATGGAAGCCTCCTGGTCAAAGGTTGACCAATGAAAATGAAGACTTTGCAACCTTCATATATAAATGAACTCATTCACATCATACCAAAACATATTAAACCAAACTTGCTAGTTTGCTAGTCGCTACATAGTTTCACAATGGCACTTGGCTAAGTGGATACACGTACCTTGTATTAGAAGAGGAAAGGGAAAAAAAAAGAAAGATAAATTTTGAATTTTACTGTATTTATTTAGTTTCATTTCTGTAAGAACCAGCAAGTGCAGGCAAAAAAGGAAAAGTCTGGCTTCTCAAGAAGAAAGTTGTAACTAGGAATTATTCCTTATTTGTTCAGCATGTGTGAAATGATTAATCTCCCATCCCTGTGCTATAACTACTATTGCTTATAAAGTGAACTGAAAGAGCACAGATGGGAAACATGGTTTTCCAAGGAATGTTATAAAACAACTAAAGGTGAACCTTGTGGCCCGGTATTCCAGTATATCTGGCAAAAACACCCCATCTAATAACAACAATAGACAAGGTCTGATCCAAATGTTTGTGGGGGTGCTCCTGAGTTAATTAGCGTAATGTGCAAATGCAGCAGTATACAGTACATACAGAATCTCCACTATTTGAGTACGTAGTCACTGCAGGTGGACAGAAAAAAAAACAAAAAACAAGTGACGTGAAATACCCACCTGCTAATGTTCACACAATTCATGTATAACTGTCTACAGACCGTGGAAACACGCAGCGATTTGCTTTCAAAGTAGAAAAAGGTCTGGCTGGAGACTTCCACCGTTAGCACAACAATCATTTTCTTACATGTGGACAACATAAAAGCAGCTCATTGGTCATGATACATAGAACACCCTCCACATGCCGTGCCAACATTTCTCCTCATAATAAAACCTCCTGTGTTCTCAAAAGACAGAAAATAGCTCATGCGAAATGGACAGTGTCGCTTATACAGCTCAGTGGCCGCTGCCCCAAACCAAGCAGGAGTCCTGCGAGTCACAGTCGAAGCTCCACAGCATCATTAAATGTGTTTATCAGCTTTTTAAAAGATAGGCTAGTCTAGTTTATTATATTATAATAGTTATGTCATCTTATCACCTTATTTGGTTGGAGTTTCCCTCAAAATGCCAAATGCGTTGTAAAAATGGGCATCAGATTCTTGTTCTTTGGTTTTCAACTGCAAAAGCAGCTGCAGCTGGATGTTTTCAGTTAACGTTGTTGTTGATGACAAGGTGAGAATCTGCCACCTAAAAACACAATAGCTTTAACATATAATAATCACATTGGGGGTTGTGATGCTTGACCTAGTTAGATGTTAGATGTGGACAGCAAACTCTGTCTCCAAGTGAGACTGATGTTAACACAATTCATGGTTTAATAACTGTACAGATCCAGTCTGGCCCAGTCTCATTGCATTTACATACATACTGTGTCAAAAGAGTGGAATTTTATTATTCTTATATCTTAGTAGAGATAAGCAGTGGAGCTGCTGGAGACAATTCTTTAAATCATTCATGTATTCCATGTTTAATAGATGTTTAACGTAATAAAAAATATATTATAATTACTTGTCTTATAGTACCTCTGTAATAAGAAATATGGTTGACAATTTAGAACTCTATCAGTGCTTGCATACACAGTATATTATAGAGTTTGGTAGGGACTGTGAAACCATACTGTGACCTGGCGGCAGAACAGAGAACTGCATGCAGAATTTTTGACTGACTGCGGCTAAGAAGAATTATCGCTTGCACAACGGTGAGTTAGAGTTCCTGGCTCTCAAATGGACAATGTGTGAAAAGTTTTGAGATTATCTCTACTATGGTCCACACTTCACCATTGACATTGACAATAATCCCCTAACCAATGTAATGGGCACGGCCAAGCGCAATGCGTTTGGGCTTCATTGGTTTGGGGAGTTGTCGGGCTCCCGGCTTGTAATAAAGTACTGACCTGGCAAGACAAATACTGATGCTGATACCCTGTTCTGCATGCCCCTTGACATTGACAAAAAGGTGGCAGAGTGCACCAACGGGTTGTCCAAAGAAGTTGTTCAGGCCACCTGGTATGGGACGAAAGTAGCTTAGAAACAGGATGTAGCTTGGGTTGCTGCTCTTGCTCTCGCCACAAATGCTTGCCAAGGGACTATCAGTACGGAAGAGCTGATAAAAGCCCAAAGGGAAGAAAAGGCAACAAACTAAAAAAAACAAATGTGATAATGACCAATGACATATTGATGGACTCAGGCGGACAAGTGAAAACAACGACCCCAGCAAGTTGCATCATGACTTGGGTCGTAGGACCCTCCAGGAGAAGAACATTTTTGGACAAACCACCCCCAAGGAAATACTGCTATAGTGACATCATCCCCATCTCGTTGTAGACCTGCTGTTTGATTAGTGAGAAAACCATAGTATCACACAAAAGCTATGCAGACGAGTGGGCTCCAAAGATGCATATAGGATATCAATCGAGAACAATAGGCTAGCAAGTACATGAGGCAAGTCCTAATATACGTCAAAAAACTCAAGCGCATAGTCTTACATCCAGGAGACAGGGTCCTTGTTAGAAATTTCAGTAAACGTGGGGCCCCAGGGAAACTCAGATCATATTGAGAGAGGAACATTTATGTAGTTAAAGAGCTGTGACTTCTCGTTCTTCTGTGTCAGGTCTCTGGGCATGTCTGTCTGTTTCTACAGAGACTGCGTGTGTTTGGACAGAATTCGATTCACTTGTATCACACCTGTGTGCTGCTATGGATGTGTGACTTGATTGGTTATGTCTCTTTGGTACATATTCAGATCTCTGTGGTGGGGCTTTAACAGGTACGTCATTAACAAGTTGCGTTGCATTACAGTGGAGGACCCTGGTCTTGTGCTTGTCTCCAGATTCTAGGTAGTCTACAGGGTAGTGTACCAGTCAGTGAGAACCATAGTCAAAGAGACAGATATGTTGAGGCACACTCCCTACATGATTCAGTTCCTCCAGAGGCAGATAGTGAAAGTGATGAACCTTTAGTTCCTAGGAATGAATAGACACCTACTCTTGTCCCTGTAGCAGACACTTCTAGTAGGGTTAGAAGGTCAGCAAGAAAGAGGAGGCCATGGCAGATGTTCACAAACCAGACATTGTACACACCGACATATTTTCTGGTGTGTGCTATCTGTCCGGTTGTGGAAGTGTGATCAGGCTATTTTGTTTGTGTATTAAAAGAACAAGGTATAGACCTGTCCCATAGCATATATATATACTTGGGGCGGCTGGGACTCAGGAGGATGAGCAGTCGTCTACCAATTGGTGAACTGAACCCCAAGTTGCCCCCGATGTGACAGGTCAGCTGCATAGCAGCTCTGCCATCGGTGTGAGTGTGTGTGTGCGCTTGTGTGAGTGAATGGGTGAATGAGAAGCAGTGTCAAAGAAAAGCGCTAAATAAGTGCAGACCATTTATCATTTACAGCAAAGTTAACTTTAAATTACTTTTGTTGTGATCTGGCACTATATAGAAAATAAAATTAACTTAACATTTTAGGGAGGGCGGGGGGTGCCATTGGCAAGGCGGGGTGCCCCCCAATATAATGGTAGGGGGAACACTGGTAACACTGAAAGGGACAAATATGTGCCTGAGGAAAAAATCTCTCAGTTTCAGAAGTCTGTCTCAGAAGTGTATTTTCCTTGTTTTGTGATGTGATAGAATGATATAGCCTGTATGCTAAAGCTAATGTTGCTAGGCTAGCTTAGACCACCCAATGATAGTTGGGTCCCTAGTGTGTCCTTCAGACATTTTCTTTGCTATGAGGCTCCTGTCATGTTAAAAGTTGTTTTGAAAAAATGTGTTTGTGAACCCTGCTTATATGTACATTGACTTAAATGTTGTTTTTACTGTGGAGATGCTATTTGAATTTGTACTGTGTTTCATGAAGAAAGTGTAAGAGGTTTACACAATATTGCATGATATTTATATGTGCCAGTGCCAGTGTACATGAACAATAAAGACTGGCTGAAGTGAGGGATTGAAAACCAGACCACTGCCCCCTTATCTCATTATTTTACTGTTGTTTACAAACCTCATCAACATTTTTACATTTACATTTAAATGTAATCATTTGGCAGAAGCTTTTATCCAAAGAAACTTACAAGTGAGGTACAAAGCAAGCAAAAATCTAAGTCAGGGAGAAATACCGTAAAGAAAAGCACTATCAGAGAAAGTGTCTGCTTTTTGGATGAAAATGCACTTTAGGTGCATAGAAAGTTACTGAAAGGTTCCGTCTTCAGCAGTTTCTTGAATATTGGGAATGAGGTTGCTGACCGTGCAGAGTGTGGTAGCTCATTCCACCATTGTGGGACAACAGAGCTAAGGAGCTTTGCAGTGGATTTTTTGTTTTGTGGCAGGACCACCAGACCAACCGTTCGTTAGCAGAGCGCAGTGGGCGGGAGGGAATGTAAATCTAAATGAGGGAGTTGAGGTAGATAGGTGCAGTTGAGTAGACCACTCTGTAGGCAAGAGTCAGAGCTATTTTATATCTGGCGACAGACATCACAAGTGGGACCTGTTACATATGCACTATAGCAGTACAGTCCTGACCAAACTCTCTCTAACATGGGTCACCAACCTTTGTGAAACTGAGAGCTACTTCAAGAGTATTGAGTAATATGAAGGGCTACTTGTTTCATACAAACTTCCTGAATAAAAAAAGTTTAATATATATTACACATGTGCCCATATGTACACACATAATCGCTTATGACACATAATCGCTTATGACACTAAGTAAAAGTTTGCTTAAAAAATTTTTAAAAAGGTCATTTTTTTCAATAATAGTGTGAGTGGCAGTGGCGTTTTCTCCCAGAGGCAAGGGAAGCCAGACTTCCCCTATTTTTTCAAATTGTTCACCTTTAATGATAACATTAATAATGCATTCTTGTGTATGTAACTATTAATTTCTCACACAAAGGCACATTTATCACACCATTGACATTACCGTGTTATTCAGGGAACAGATGCTTTTTATGATCCTCAGAACAGGAGTCATCAAAGCCTGTCACATTTCACTATTCAGTGTAAAAGGACACATACTGAATGTTCTTATAAGATAGTCAAAGCTCACGTGCTGACTCTGGCCAGAAGATATTTGTACTTATTATTGACATTATGTCACAGTCTCTGGTCCTGGGGAATCACCTCCTGCTGAACATCAGCAAAACAAAGGAACTGATTGTGGACTTTAACAGGAAACAGCAGAGGGTCTTCCACCCACTTCTCATCAGTGACTCTGAAGTTAAAAGAGTAGACTCTTTCAAATACCTGGAAGTGTCTATTTCTCAAGACCTGTCCTGGACACATCACATAAACATCATAGTGAAAAAGGCCAGACAGTGTCTGTACCTCCTCAGACGACTAAGAGACTTTAAGCTCCCCCTCAAGGTGCTCAA
>OMLM01009818.1:60584-97511 GCA_900302695.1 Helostoma temminkii | reverse complement strand
GCATTTTGTTTGATTCATCTTGGGCTTATACATTTTAGTTTAACTGAATTAATAATAACATCTTCTGAATTTTAAAATAATTATGTTCCAGCAGCGTGGTATGAATGCGTATTGGGTATTTTTAATTATTTAGATCTTCAGTGACATTCTTTGGTGGTTTCACATTGCAGTTCCAGTTATAAGTCTATACATTTTTTTTCTCTGCATCTGAAACTATTAAACTAAATCACTGGCTTTTCAACTATAGATTTTAAAATCTCAAACCCTAGCTGAAATAACCTTAATTAGAAATACAGTTACAAAAAAGTAAATGAAGTGTTTTCAATTTTCTGTTTTTTGCATAAATTGGTCATGAAAATGTGATCTGACTTAAAAGTTACAAATGTAACATATGCAAAGTTACAAATCAACCATCACAATATCCTTAAGCTGATAAAAGGCAAACACCAAAGAGTTCTCCTGGACAACATTGGACATGGTCATTTCCACTGTGCTTGCACTGTTTACCTGTAAAGTCTAATCTAACTGTCGACCATTAAAAAAAGAAACACTCCACACTATGCAGATGATAGACTATTCTACATTATTATCCACTGTCACACTCTGTTACCCTTTACTGTCTGCAGGGCTGTGGTGCACATTCAGGTCAACGATGTGAATGAGTTTGCCCCTGTGTTTCGGGAGCCTGAGTACCGTGCTGCAGTGACAGAAGGGAAGATTTATGACAGCATCCTGCAGGTAGAGGCCACTGACCAGGACTGCTCACCACAGTACAGTCAGATCTGTAACTACCAGATCATCACCACCAACACACCCTTCGCTATAGATCGCAATGGTAAGTATTAGACGGAGAAAATATGTTAACAATAGGACTAGCTGCAAAGAAACTATGACCTAAATGTTAACAGTCTATAAAGTTATTTTTCAAGTGTTGTAACTTGATTTTGATGTGCCTGTTTGCCTCAGCCTGTCTTTTCTTACAGCAGTTTCGCTTCAGTTTTTCTATGATTTCCCACTTGTCAAACAATATCTTTCAAATCGAGTTAAAAGTTTTGATCCTGAGAAGATCAATGGTTGGTTTTTTATGAAAAAACATAATCAGAATCATCTGATCATAGTGCGTCTTAGTATTAGGCAAATACAATCTCAGACAAACAACAACATGTAACTTTTTTTCACCATGCCATTGTTTAGCCAAAATAAGGCCCAAAGAAAAAACTTTGGGCAGTTTGCTTGTCTGGAGCATTCAGGTTCACAATGGCAAGAGGGAAAGCCAATGGTCTTAAAAGGTGCTATTGATGCTGCATATCAATCTGGAAAAGTTATAGATCAATTTCCAAATAATTTGGAGTTCAATGTTCTACAGTGGCAAAGATTTTTTGTGGTAAGCGGTGGTAAGTGGCAAGCAATAAAGACAGTTGCCTTCCCAGTTTTCCCAGGAGTAGACATCCCAGCACATTCACCCTAAAGTCAGGCCATGCAAAGCTCAGAAAAAAGACTGCTACATCTCAGACCCCACAGGTCTCATTGAGCATGTTAAATGTTAAAATCATTGACAGCACAATTAGAAGAAGAAGAAAATAAGCATAGATTGTTTGGAAGGATTGTCAGGAGATCGCCTCCTCTGTCTAAAATGAACATGAAAAAACGACTGAGGTTCACAAAACTGCATCTGAACAAAATATAAGACTTCAGGAACAAAATCTATGGACAGATTGGACTGATGTCTTAGTGAAATGCCAATACCCCATTAAATATACTAGTGGGACCTTAGGAGATCTGTGCATAATCAAATGCTTAAAATCCTGTGAACTGAAGCAATGTTGTAAAGAAGAACAATGTGAGAGACTGATACGAGACAGACAGAAAGTCATTGCTCCTAAAGGTGGATCTAAAACTACTGAATCACAGGGAGCACATTTGCCTGCATGTTTGGCTTTATTTTTGTTAAATAAAAATAGCACTGTGAAAAGGGTTACATGTTTGTCTGATGTTGTGTTTGCCTAAAACTAAGACCCTAAGATTTTTATGATGTTTTTTTTTTTTATTTAAAAACTGAGAATTATGACAGATGTCTCTCCCCAGGGTAAAAATATTCTTTGCTCTTTTCAAGGACAAAGTCAGAAAGGTTAGTGAGAGGTTAGTGCCAAACTACTCTACTATGAATGATACAGTGGGGAGGCTACAGCCAGAGTGCATTCTCTTTTCTTTCTGCATTTGAAGGGATCTCACTCTGCCCTTGACCACTGAGGAAAAGACTTTGAGAGCTCTTGAACTCAAGAGTACCTGAGGGAATGAGGAAGTTGGAAGAAGGAAAGGAATGTTTGCCTGTGAGAGCAGTAGTAAACGACCAGGGAGAAAAATGTGATTGTAAACATCGCAGGTGTAAACTAAACAAAATGGACAGAGTTGAAAATATTTTATATTTTGTGATTATATAAAGTGATGATAGAGGGCATTCACAAAGATACATGAAGAGCTGATGTGCTTGTGTGTGTGTTCGTGTCTTTGATTGAGTGATAAATAGAGAGAGAGGTGGAGGGTAAAGTAGTCATTTACTAGCTGGCCACCCTTGCCAACAGTCACAGCACGCACAGCCTGCTGACACAGATAAGCTGATGTAGTAATTGAAGGAGCAGGAAGAGGGACCTCTGTCGAGCAGGCAGGTGCGATTGTGTAAGTGTGCATGCGTACTTGTGTTTTTTGGAAAAGGAGCAGAGATTAACAATGGATGATGTTGGAAAAGAGTGCGACAGTGACGTGAAAGGGGAGAGCGAGGAGGGCAGGAGTTCTAAACAAGCTGAGAGGGACACAGAGAATGAGGAGGACGAACAATACCATCCTCATATGAATTGCATCTAATCCTCCTGCTCACTCACTTGTATTAAGATACACCACATTATCAACATTCAGCTCGCTCTGTACCTCTGTCCTTACCAAATAAAACACTTTAAGAAGCACCCAGAATGCAATAACAGTTGCAGTAGCTCATTCCATCTACATTTCGAATTGTAGACAACAAGGGCCAATAGTGTATGTTTTCAATACTCTTTACAGTTCACAAGTGTCCTCAGCTAAGGTGCCCAGGCTTGGCTGCGTGTATAGCATTATATATGTATGGATTTTATCAAATATTTACAGACATAGGACTACAAGAGCTCCGTCCATGCATTCTGCTCTGCATGAGAAAGACGCTTGGTCCAGTTACAAATAAGGCAGGAGCTTCTCAGTCACTGAATGTGGTCTGTATAATTATGCTGCTGCTTTTGTTGTTGTTTCTTGAAGGTGCTATGTGTAGCATTCTAACACTATGAGTCCATTTTGATACAGTATAAAAATAACATATGCTGGATGTATACATTCCCTAAACACGCTTAACCCCTGACAGTTTGGTTTGGGTATGTTATGCTAGTAGTTGCTAATGCAGCCTTGAGCATAGATAGGAAAAGTCTACAGAATCTGCTTTGCTCACTTCTTTCTTTCTTTCAAATTTGTAGTATTCAGCTCTAACTGATGCTGACTCACTGCTGGGAATCACTTGAGGATATTTACCACACAAGGTTTTATGCCACCTTTGTTTTCCACTGAAATATCTGCTGATTTGGTTACCCTTTCAGTGCAGTGGTACTTGGTGTTTAGTCCATTTCAGGTGGGGGCTATTTTGACTTAGCGCATAAGAGTGTAGTAACATTAATAATTGCTGCATTAAATTAAGATTTTCCAAGACTCTAGTTCTGTGCCTATTGGTAAACTCTCTACCACAGACAGATTAGAATAACACTAAAGCCTACATTTCCCAGTAACTCAGTAGTGTTATTGATTATAGACCTAAGACCCAGAACACTTCTGGTAGATGGTGGTTCAATTAAACAGCCAATAGAGGACAGAGAGGGCACAATCTTGTTAACAATATAAGTACTTTCAGAAAACCAGGAGCGGGGAGGTTAAGTGGAAGTGCAGGCATATTTTTTTCAACAGGAACAAAAGGGCTTTAATGATAATGATATTAACAACATATTTTAATAAAAACTTAATTTGGCCAACATTAATCAAACTACTTATGACTACCTTTTATTTCACCCAGGATCCCAGTTACTACTCTGATTATATTAGGGTGTCATTGTTAATTAAATTATACTCATTTCTCATCTAAGCAAATAAACTCACATGCACACCCTGTATAGGCAGATAAGCAGTAATACCAATATATTATGTTAAGTCAAAAAGCTACAGGCCAATGACACACACTTCAGTGGGAATGCTGCTACATTTACTCACTTTTTTCAAGAAGTTTACTTAGTATTACTAATATACTAAGTATATTACAGTATAGTATAAAGTTCAGCATATTGACAAAAATGGAAACATCTGTTGGTCATTTAAATTATAACTTATAATTGCACATTATTATTATAAGTACAATAAAATAAAAATCATTTAGCTGTGAAAGCACACGCACACATTTTATGACTCATTAAAGTCAGCTTCCAAATCACTGATGAAGTAACCTTCCTCTGTTATCTCAGTTATACATCTAGGGTAACATTTATTGTAAAATTAGATGTCTCACCAAAGATAGTTTCTATATAGTCTTTATTTGAGCTGTAATAGAAATTGACCATAATCACAGGCCTTGTTTTTACATTCAGACATCTTGACTTGCCATATGAGAGGGGGTAGGTAGAGAGACAGATGACCTCACTTATACACATGTTGGATATTTACTATACTTTGCACATGTAGACAAGAAGTATCACACACTATAGCTATGTAAACAGAAGGAAGATTGCTTGTGCAAATTCAGATTAATATTTCATTCTCTCTAATTAAAAAAAAGGTTAGCAGTATGTAAAACATCATGCTGTTAATCCACTTTTTAAACCATCAACAGCTTTAAGATTAGGTGAGAGCCTGCTGTTTCTTACATGTCCCGAGGTCTTGCAGACAGTTGAGAGTAACTCAAAAATTCTAGCAGTCAGACAGAAATCTGACCATCATGAATTGACCGTATTGTATGATGATCAGATATTCTGCATTATGCGTTCATCATGAATAAACCTAATAATTCATGTTATTATTTTTCAGACTGACCTGTAAAATGCAATCCCCAATTCCCAAAAAGTTGGGATGCTGTGTAAAATCTGTCTAAAAACAAATCTGCAAATCTCATAAACCAATATTTTATTCACAATAGAACATAGAAAACATGAAATATTTAAACTGGGAAAATTTACTATTTTAGGAAAAAATAAGATCATTTTGAAACTGATGGCACCATCACATCTCAAAACAGTTGGAACAGTATAATGTTTAATGCAGTGTAGCATCCTTTATTCTTTTAACAACAATCTGTAAACATCTGGAAAATGAAGAGACCAGTTGCTGATACAAATGACCTTTGTGGGTATTTAGGTTGGAGGACTTGCTTCTTTTCTATAATGGACTTAAACACACATATCATGTTAGTGTGACCTACAGTCTTGTGATTTGAAAGGTGCTCAACACCAAATACTTATGGTTTCAGATAAATATAATAATTTCATTTATTTGTTTTTTCACTGATGGAGAATCTTGGAACACAATATATAAACTGTTGAACCTAAATAATGAAATACAGAAACTAAAAGCACATAGAATGAGTGCTTCTTATAAAGTTAGATACACCACCAACTAAACTATCACCAATCAATCATAAAACATCAATTATCATCAATTTCCCTCAAATTAAATAATAGGAAAACATGATGTAATGTTTGCTGATTAATAGCTTTTGATGTCTTAAAATGTCAAGTGTTGCAATTTGTGTCTCTGGTGCTAAACAAATAATATTTTCATTAAGAGACACAATAGAAGAATTAATTTAGGGAAAACGCTGGGTTTATTTTAACCTTGAGTGGCTCTTTTTTCTGTACCAGGTAACATCAGAAACACAGAGAAGCTAAGCTACGACCACCAGCAGCAGTACGAGATCCAGGTGACGGCTTGGGATTGCGGCCAGAAGAGGGCCCTGCACAGTGTCCCAGTTCGCATTGACATCAAGCCTGTCTGTAAACCCGGCTGGCAAGGTGGGTCTTCATAACATCAGCATGTGCAAAGACTTAAGCCAGCTCTGACTGTGCATTTGGTTAAACGTCCAGAAACGCAGATGCAGAAGCCACCAGAAATACAGTGTGGTTATTGAAACACCATAACAAAAGTTGTGTGTGTTCTGCTTACTTCTGAATGTGTGGTACTTGCTGTAATTGCATACTGTTTGTGCTTGTCACGCTGCCTGGGTTTTTCCTCTCTCCCTACCTAGCTTTTGTATGTTTTTCTCTTTTTTCTCTCCCTGTCTGTCTTTCTTTCTCTACCACTCTGAAGAATTGGCCTGTCACGTTTTGCTGGCATGATCAACAGCACTTTGCTAAGAACATTGTGACACAGCCAACACAGCTCTTAGCACATCAGAAAGCAATCATAACAGGCTTAACAAGGTCCAGAATAATGCAAAGACAAGTGTCTGACCCTAGTATTACAACAACACAAGCAGCTCTTGACTTAACTGAACAGTTTACACTTGTCAGAGAGGGCAGCAGCATGTGTTGAAAGACAAATACATGCTGCACAGCATGCGGTAGGGGTGTAACACAAATCAAACTTTTATCTGTGAGCCCTGCAATAATACAGTGCCTATAAACCTCCTGTGGAAGATTTCACCTTTTATTTTATTTTTTTATTGCATTGAATAATGTACAATGGATATGTAAATGGACATTTTTGATAAAAATGTACAAAAATATTCTTTTCATTCATGACCAAGCAAAAACAAATCTCTACAAAGTTAAGTTTTTGTATACATAGTATATACATAGTGCAGTGCTGTGAATTTGTCTGGCCCTATGTGAAAAAGTAATTGCCACCTAAACCTAATAACTGGTTGTGCGAACCTTGGTGGCAACAACTGCAATCAAGCATTTGTGATGACTGGCAATGAGAATTTTGACTCACTCTTCATTGTAAAATGTTTTATTTGAGCCACATTGGATAGTTCTCAAGCATGAATGGTCTGTTTAAGGTCACAGTATGTCAATTAGATATAAGTCAAGACTTTGACTAGGCCACTCCAAAACCTTAATTATTATTATTATTACTAGTTGTTGTTTATTGTTGTTGTTTTTTTATTTACCATTCAGAGGTAGGCTTGCTGGTGTCTTTCAGATCATTTTCCTGCTGCATAACAGAAATGTACTTGATCAGACATTCTCCCTCAGGATTTTCTGGTAAAGTTTAGAATTCATTGTTCCATCAATTATGGAAAGTCATCCAGGTCCGATAGCTGACCATCGCACCACCACCACCACCACCACCACCACACTTGACTGTTCATATGTTCTTTTTCTGAAATGCTTTATCAGTTTTACGCCAGATGTAACAGGACGCACACTTTTCAAAAGCCTTTGCCTCATGAGTCAACAGGTTATTTGCCCAAAAGTCTTGGGGATAACAAAGATGTTTTCTTGTTAGATGTTTTGTTAGATGAGCCTAGTGTTCTTTTTGGTGATCCAATAGATGCCATTCTAGCCCGGTCTCTTTCTTAGTGTTGAATCATGAACACTGACCTTAACTGAGGCAAGTGAACTCTGCAGTTCTTTAGATGTTGTTCTGGGTTCTTTTATGACCTCCTGGATGAGTCATTGTGTTCTTGGAGGTAGGCCAGCCACTGCTGGGAAGATTTTTCATTGTTCCAAGGTTTCTCTCATGGTTCTCATCGTGGTTTTCTGGAGTCCCAAAGACTGAGGAATGGCTTTGGAACCTTTTCCAGACTCATGCATATCAATTACTGTGTTTCTCATCTGTTCTTGAACTTCTTTAGATTGCAGCATGATGTGTTGCATTTTGAGATCTTTTAGCATGCTTCAAAGCTAAAGCAAAAGCAAAAGTTAAATTGAACTCAGTTCTGCAGCTTTTTCCTCTTTATAAATGAAATCATCAGGCAACAAATGGCTGGAAAGTGGTGCTAGTAAGGAAGAGGTGCAAGAACATTTTGCGAGTAAAAAGGCTTTAAATATGTCATCTACAGTACCAAATATCATCAAAAGATTCAGAGAACTTGTTGAAACTGTATATAAAATGCATTTATAAAATAATGTGTATATAAAATATCGGAGGCATGTGAGCTTCAGGCCCTCAGTTCGCACTGCAGTAAAACAATCTAGATTCTGTGATAGACATCACTGCATGGGCTCGTGCAAACATTCCAAAGATGTCAATACAGTTTGTTGTGCCATCCATAAAAGCAAGTTAAATCTCTATTATGCAAAGAGGAAGCCATATAAGAAACACTGCTGTTTTCATTGGCCAAGGGATTTAAACTGGTCTGTGGGAAAGTAGAGAACAATTCTGTGGACAGATGCAAACTTTGACATTCTTTTTGGAAACCACAGGGCTGCATCCTCTGGATTAAAGAGAGGGACCTTCCAGCCTGTTATCAGTGCTCACTTCAAAAGCATGCATCTTTGATGGGCACACATTAATGCTGATATATCCAGGTTTTAGAGCAGAATATTCTCTCGCCAATTAGAATACTACATCAGGCTAGAATGGGAGAACATTCAACACCCAAAATCCCAGTCTTTGGAATTCTACACCGTGGTAAACATGAATCTGCCCCAACCTTTGAGATGCGTTGCTGCCATTAATTCAAACCTTCTTAAAATGGTATATTTACAAACAGATCCACCCACCTTTTTATTGTACATGTGACTTTTGTATGTTCTATACATAACAGTATGATTATTGTGCTGTATTTCTTTTGCATCCAGCCATTTATCGTCCCACAGAATGTTATGCTAGCAGGCTGGTGATAAACAGCAGCAAATGTGGACCTTGGCAGCAGCTTAGTGGCAGCCACTGAACTCTGTCTGGCTCTTGTCCAATCTTCCAATCTGTGTTTCACCAAAGCAAGTGGCAACACACGCCTGTGGCTTTAGATACATTTCTGAGTCAGAACTGTCAAGGTCGGAATCTTAAAACAAAGCAGAAAATGTTAAATCAATTAATTTTGTATGAAGAAAATAAATGATTAAATGATCATCCTAAAACTAAAAATTCTTGTTGCTGTTGCGGTTGTATTTCCTAATAGTAAGACCTGCTATAATGATTTTTATTATGCTTTTACACAGAAAACAAAATTAATAGAGGAGGTACTAACTAAAGTACATGATTTTACATATGCTGCATTACTGTGGGCATATGTAAGCTTAGTGTCATCACACATACATAAACACAAACATGCAGAGGAGCCAGGGCTATTGTGGGTCTGCTGTGTGACATTAACTCCCTCTCTAGGCTCTCAGCAATAATCCTGTCTTTGAAGCCTGTTTGCAATATTTCCTGAGCACATTTTTCAAAATAGGATTTTCAGCACACAATTATGACAGCAAGACACATAGACACACTCACTCACTCACACACACACACACACACACACATACAGATATACTTTCCCTTGATGAAAGGACGGTTGTCCCTGGGAGTGTTGTTTGGCGGTGGGGATAAAGGAAAGGATGGAGAGGGATAAGTAAATGCCATGGCCGCAGAGCATGGGGATATTTATTTTGGCTAGTGGTAGTTAAATTAGAGGCAGGCTACTGTGGGAATGTAAAAGCACGCTCACATATCACCACTTATGCCTAGACCCAATGGTAGACTAATAAAAATCCCACATATAACTCGCACATAAATTACAACTACTTTATTACAATATTCAATAGTTAAAGTAACAAATAGCGATATACAGATCACTGTAGCTGTGACATACACACATACAAACTTAGTTAATCTGTGTGATTAAGTTGGCTATGGTCTCTGACTCTCTGAAGCAGGACTACACCGTGTCTCTCTTGTGACAAATAACATATTCTCACTCGGCTTGTGGAAACTCTGACAGTACAGTGCATATACTACACAAATACACACACTCTTGCACAGGTGTGTACTTTACTGTTTTCACTGTATTTACACTGAAATAGGCCTTTGTTTTGCCACCGAAAATATGTTCTTTCTCAAGTTTCAATATGCATTTACTGTGAATTCAATGTCAATCAGTGTGTTTACATGCATTTAGATAACTGGATTACAGTTGGCTTTTTTAAGTAAGCTAATTTCTTAACTGTCATGTAAATGGGAAATGTGATTTCTGTAATCGTGGTAGGGCATTACAGAAACCTGATTTCCCCAGGTAGATTTCTCCCAAAGAACGCTGATTACTGCACCATGTATGCACGTAATGGAGTTTCTAATAATCTTTTTGCAAGTGCGCATGTGCATAACAAAGACTGCAGACAGTCAGCTTGCACTGTGAAATAGAGCGCTGGTCTGTCTGTATTTCTCGCTCTCTCAGCGCTGTCAACTCCAACACATGAAAAAAAAAAGAAGTGGTCTCCTCTGTCTCTATGCAGTTAAAATCTGTGATTCATGCTTCCAAAATAAGCACCAGGTAGTGGAGAAATCAGATTATTCTTCTGCTGCATGCATACACAGATTTCCAGTAAACAGCTTTCTTAGAGTAACTGCACATTGTTCTCTGATTTCCCAAGAAACCTGATTACTTAAGTACATGTGAAGGCAATCAGTGATGAAGACGAGGGTGTTTAGGTGTTTCTGTTCTTTCTTAAGATACCCTGCACACCAGTTGGGTGGTCCACTGGCTACCTGGTTTTTAAAGTTTAGGCAAAAAATTAATATTGTGTAAATGGTATGGTATGAAGGTAACTGGAACGAGGCAGGTGAGTAATGACTGGCTGGCTGCACAGGTAAGTTGACTGGGTATTCGCAGATTGACAGAACACTTATTGTGATTTATGTCGACTGACGTCTGAGGAAACAGGAAATGTTGTGGGTCAGGGAGAGGGTTGTCACCAGGCCACAGGTGAGCAAGATGGCAGCCTCCAGGTAGTCCTCCACGTGGTCAGGGTTCACAAATGTCTGATGTAGAATTGTGACTAGGAAAAAAATATATATATCCAGTTTCAGGAGAGAGAGAGAGAGAGAGAGAGAGAGCAGAAGTTCAACAGGTTTATGAGGTTCAGGCCCAAAGCCAAATACAGGTTCAGAATTTACAGACAGAATAATATCCAATAAAGTCAGGGTAATCAGGTAGCAACAATCTACAAACAGGTTCAGATTCACAGGCATGGTCAGATCCAGAAAAGCAAGCCAAGACCCAGGTTGAGTCCATTGTCCTTAAATCCAAAATCACAATTCCCTTGTCCAAAAAGCAAGGTCAGAATATCAATTTATTTACAGAGCCAGGGGGTCAGAGGCAACAGGCAGGTCAATAATCATGACAGTACCTCTACCTCTCCAAGATGATGATTTTGAAGCGGGAAGAAACAAACTCCTTGATGTCCTGTAAGAGAGAAGGCCACGAAAAACCACAAAACTGTGCAGATTACTCCCAGGTGACACGAGATATGGGAGGAATGACCCACTCAAACACTTGAAAGAGTAGATAGTTAGGATCCCAAGGCAGAGTCAGGTTGGCAAGCACAGGGAGCCAGTGCATTGGCACCTAAAACCTCCTTCTCTATGTCCACTCGAGCAACCCTATGATGGGCAAACACAAGCAGGATGAAATCAGGTGCTTCTTCAGTTTCAGGAGGGTTAATTTGCCTGGAATGAGCGTCAGTTTAGTACTTAAATCCAGGGCAGTAGGACAGGCTGAAGTGAAATCAGTTGAAGAACAGGGCCAACCGGCGTGAGTTGAGTCTTTTGGACATCTTGAGGTGCTCCAAATTTCCTATGCTTGGTTAATACTGGCTGCTCAGCTCCCTCAAGCTGAAAGCGCCGTACCTCAAGTGTCATTTTTAACTCCAGGAGCTTTGTCTCTGATGTCGTTGTTGCATTCTGCTGGGGACATTCAATGAAGGAAGAAGGCATATAGTTGGATCTTGCAGTGCACCCGCCAAAAATGGATGTGTCAACCTTTATTCATTGCGAATGAAGCGTCTGTAGAAGATGGCGAAACCAAGAAATCTCTGAAGAGCTTTTCTGTTCTCAGTGACTGACCAGGATTTCACAGATTCGACTTTGGATGGATCCATGTTCCACTGGAAATTATACTGTAGGTTTTGAAAGCTAGATAGAGAAGAATAATTTCTGACCCATCTGTTAATCAAAACCAATAGTTTATGCAACAGGACTGTAAAATGTCTGCTTACTGTCCCATTAAACTATAGTGTGCCCGTGTCGCCTATAAAATCTAAACCAGGTCAGTTTTTCTCTCTCTCACTCTCTGACTGACTGACTCACTCACTCACACAAAAGCATTTACTCTGTCACAATCCTGAGGCTTAGCTAAAGCCTTGAGTGACAGATTGTCACACTGATGAAAAAAATAAATCTGCATATTCATATGTGTCGTTGTCTGTTTGTGTCTCTGAGCCATATGTGTGTCCACATGTTTGTGACTTGTGTGTGTGCACTTGCCTTAGCATGCTATTTAACTCTAAATAACCCCAATATCAAACTGACCTCATGGGCTTTGTCAGTCAAGGCAATTAGTATGAACCTCAGACTGCAGTTCAAGTTTGGAAGCTGTTAGGGAATAATTAGAGCAATATGATATAGGTTTAGATATATAGATTTTTGCCTGTCACTGTCAGTTTCTTTCTAATGAGACCCATGGAAGGCATCCTTATTAGACACTTTGGAGAGAAGTAGCATTAAATATTTATCTTGTTAGCTGCAGTATTTTATGGCATTGTGTGGGTTTTAGAGAATTATACTTGTTTGATGTCTAAATTTCTTCACAAAACTTAAATAAAGAAAAATCTATTGACACACTGCATTGATTATTCTGGAAGTAAATTTGCAAAATAGAGTGGAATCAAAAATGTATGTCTTTGGAACATGCCATGGAGGAGATGTGACTTATTAAAAATTTAATGCGTCCCACATCAATGCTATTCCTGTACAGAGAAGGATTTTGTAACAAAGGCCTGGACCAATTTTAGCAATAAATCAGTCTCAAATACGGTATAAGTATTTTTGTCTTTCTCAGAATGAATAGATGTAATTGATTCAGCAAAATGTGAAGCAAAGATAAAAAATCTAAAATTTTGTTAAATATAAAAGAAACCAGACCAGCACTCAGAAAGCACTCCACTGAAATCCTTTATAATGACATTCCAATGAATTTTTAAAGCGACATTTTAAAATGTCTCCGTCTCAGTCAGTCTGTAAGATTTAAATACAAGTTTAAAAGAAAATGTGAAGGGAGAGACTTCAGGCTTAAGAAACAACCAGCATGTTACAACTTTGAAGTGAGTATTAACATGAGAAAGATGAATATTGTGATTCACTTTCAAACATAATTTAACTTAACAGCTTTTGTTCTCTTTAGTTTTATCTGAATGTCTATCAAAAGAACAAGTTATCATAGATGAAAGAACTCAGCCTCTAACATTTGTTCTGTACAACTAAACTGCAATCACAAATACCTTTTTATGGGGAACATAAATGCAAGGCTACATTTTTGAATAATGAACTTTTGACTCCCTATTAATATACAAACGGGGGGGACTACAGAAATGCAAGCTTTAAAGCTTTAAT
Source organism: Helostoma temminkii (assembly GCA_900302695.1). Taxonomy (NCBI): domain Eukaryota; kingdom Metazoa; phylum Chordata; class Actinopteri; order Anabantiformes; family Helostomatidae; genus Helostoma; species Helostoma temminkii. Next base: position 83,918 of record OMLM01009818.1, on the reverse strand, counting down.
TTTACTTAATATCTTGCAGCAGCTACTGTTGCTACTATTCAAAATGGGGCAAGCGTGGTGAGGTGTGTTAAGACCACGTGCAAAGTGAATTCTGACATTGCATAATCTGTGCAAATTTGATTGGTTTAGTGATTGTGCAGTCCTGACTGTATAAATGTGAACATGAACACCAACAAATTAGTCTATGTTTGAATAACAGTTCAGATTCTGCTTACTAGGATCTCTGTTACTTATTTTGTTTCTTGTCCATTTTTTTAATAAGCAAGAGAAACTTTGTGTTAACGTGTTTAGCTTTTAGAAGAAGCTGAAGGGTAAACAGTCTCTCAGCAAAGGTTAAAAGAAAGTCATGACAATAAGACATCAAACTAAAGTCCTCTGTTAAACACATTGGCAAACCAAGTAAGCAGTTTTCAAATAAGATTAAATTATATTTGACTAAATGAATGCCAGACACTCACAGAGTGATGTAGTGAGTACGGTGTGTTAGCAGTTAAATATTGAAAGTTGAGCATGGGCCTTGAGTAGAGTGCTATATCTGAGATCAACAGAAATTCTTTTCTGGCTCTGAGCAGCCACATTTTCTGCACAACTGTGCTGTTAAAGTGTGTGTGTGTGTGTGTGTGTGTCTGGCAGCCAATGGTCCAGATCTCTGATAAGAGTAGGAAGAGGATGAATTAAAGAGGAGAAGAAAAAAAATAAATGGCTCGGGACTTCCATTTCCCATTTTCTCTAACCTCCTACTTTTGCTTTCTCTCTAATCTCAGACTAAGGCTGTCTGACTGCTGCTTTAGCACTTTTCATACCCTCCCTGGTGTTAGCATGTTTTCCATTATTACTATCATTGTTTCCTTCTTCCACCTTTTCTCTATGACTGACTTTTGCATTTTTTTCTTACCTTGTCTTCTGTCTTATTTCATCTTGTCTTTGTTGGTTAGTTTTTTTTTAATCTCTTTTATCTCAGTTCACGCTTATGTTTCATTTATTCTGTCTCTGTTCTCTGGTCCACTACTAGTTTGAAGTTAGAATCCAGTAGTCTCCAGTGTAAATCAAAGCCACCAGATGATCCACCTACTCAATTTTCTCTATTTTTTGCATTAAACTATTACACACAGACACACATTGTCACAGGGATAAACTCGGGTGAGCTATCCCAGCCCCCCTGTCTGTTTTTAGGTTTACTTTATTGGGAGATGAATAAAAAAAATGTCCACAAACACGTGCTAAAAAACTGCTGATACTCTTTGATCACACACTGATGTATGCAGGAAATGCATCTCAAGAGAAACACAAAGATGGACATAGCAGAGACACAAGCACAAAAAAACATCCACACACCCACACACCTATGTAAGACTAATTACACTTCCTCAGCCCCCATATCTCTTCCTGTTGAGATTGGAGTTCCCTTTATAGTGTCACTTAAATGTCAAGGCGACATTGAGTGATCATAATTTCAAAGACAAAGAGGGATAGAACAGCAGGGAGTGACTGAATGAAAGGGAAAGGTGCCAGTTTTTTACAGCTTTTATTTATTTACATTTGGGGCAAATATTTTCCTTCATAGGTTCAACTAGCAATATCACAATCTCACCTTTAATTATGCAAACATCTAGCATGAGTTATGATGTAATTTTACCAATCAGCCAATCTAAATTTATACTGTATTTTGACCTGTGCCTATGGCTACATGTTTTGGATAAAATTAACCAAACAAACACATTGTGGAAAACCTTGGCCTCAGGCTGATGTCCTGGAGGGATTTAACTGTACTGTATATCCCAACAAGCCTTGGCCTCGCCTGGGATCTCCCATGACAACATAGTAGACATGGGATGTCTTTAGTATCCAGCTTATTCAGCTCTTATTATGATCAAGATAAAAAATAAAAGTGGAGAAATAGAAGAATAGAAGAATTTTTTGCTCCTTTTTACTGAACAGTAACCCAGGATTAAACTGTCAGTCCTCAAAGGGGGCAAAAGAAATGGAGAGACATGAAATTAGAGTCTTGTAGGAGGTTTTCTGCAGAATCCATCAGAATGTGTGTATAATTCGAAATGATCCTGCTATAGACTTTATAAGACTGTTGTAATAGAAATCTGAAATCACTCAGGTAATTTCTTACTCTATGGGCAGATGTAAAACCTATGCTGTGACATTTGAAATCTACTTTATTGTTGCAACATTTTCCAAGAGTACATCAGAATCAGATTGATTCACAAAATGCCAAGTCTCAACAGAAAGAACAACATAATTAATACTTTAGTGTTTTTTGTTTTTGGCATTTGGCTTCTGAGTGTTCTGACAACCAGTGTTTCCACTGGTGTCTTCACCTTCCACATGTACTCTAGCTATTCTTTCAGAGCCTTTCTCAAGCTTCTCGTGTTCCTTATTCCTGATGGTTCCATCAGTTGGGATTGTTACATCTTTCACTACAGCCTTCATGCTTTGAACTACTACTATGTCTGGTTAGCCAATACCATTTTGTCAGTGTATATCTGGAAATTGCACAAGATCTTAGCTTGGTCATTCTCAGTCAGAGGTGTCTACCATTTTGACCTTGCAAACCATACTCAGCACAGATGTTCGTGTACAGTGTTCCAGCCACTTGGTCATACCATTCCATGTAATAGCAGTCGTTGTTCTGCTAGTCCTTCAGAAGATGGATTGCTTTCCATGGAATGAGACTGCTGCAGCATGTGAAGCAAGATGCCTGGCAAAGTGGGTTGCACATGGTGTCAGTGCACAGTATGCCAGCAAGAAATACCAAGGTTTGTTAAATGGGGATGGACCAAAAAGAGTGATCTATGGCAGGTCTTCTGGACAAAGCTTTTACCTACTGTGAGGAGCTCACCAAGTGTGGATAAAAGTTTGAGTGCAGAGGTCAATGTAAACGTTATAACACAGGCGTTACTTGCTAAGGACTGTGTAGCTGCAGGTGCCTGCATTAGGAGCTAGTTGAAAATCGTCCAGACCAGAGAATTATACATTTCGCTTTATCCCTCTTAAATTAATTAATTCAAGATAAAGATAGATAAAGATCATTTTTCACATTAATGAGAAATGTCACAAGAAGCTCGCAGAACATTTAGGAGTCATGAATTGAACATCCTCATAGTCACAAATATTGAATTCAAGTATACATCTGTAAAATGAAAATATGTGAAAATGAAATATGTGTTATCTTGGAAAATGGCAGCCATTTATAAAATTCTAATAGCTATTGGGAGTTTTTTAAAATTAATGGTCCCAGATGGATAAGCATATGGTGCTTGTTTCCTCATTTAAAAGATTATTAAGCTATATAGACCCAGTTACGTTGTTTGGCACTTTGTGGAGATCTGCCAGACCTCAAAGAAGAACTAACATTCAACATTTGAGAAGTGGCCAGAAACACTCAGAAATCAACTCCAGATGAATATTTATGGTTCTGCAAACACATTGTGTACCATATCAGCTTTATAAGGTAATGTGTACAGTTTGTTGTGCTGCTAACATGACATTGCTAACTGTGACACATGTTTTTCTTGGCATGTTGGCTGAAGATTTAGCCTCTACCTTTTCTGAAGTAAGGATGATTAGATAAAGATTCAAGTCAATATAGCATTATAAATCCAATATTATTCCATTTTGACTTGTAAACTTGTTGTCAGCCACCACCTTCACAAGGCCTTTGCTTTTTAATCGTTTTTGTCACCCTTGTGCTTGTACAAAACAATAGCTTTCTTTGCACACTAGAAAGAAAAAAATAAGTAGTCTCCTTGATGGAGCACAACGAGTATGCATGAAAGCATTAAAATGAATGCTTTTGGGGCATTGCGTGGCAAAAGAGTGAGAGAAAGACAGCGAGACAAGACGAGGAGAAATCAGACAGATGGAGCACTCTGAAGTGGAGGGAGACAGATGAAGACAAAGGTAGAGAGGAAAATGGAAGGGAAGGAAAGGCAGGAAAGGAGGAGCAGAGTGCTCTTTTAAATGGAAATAGCCTTTCTCATCGATAGCCAAGAGGTGTAATGACAACCCCCCGTGTGACTACTTGAACATGGGTGTCAGCATTTTTACATGCACACACTCATAATATGCACATAAGTATCATCCTACTCATCTACACATACGTTCACATTTAAAAGCATTCAAGAACTTACTGGTTACACACACACACACACACACACACACACACACACATACACACACTCTCTCTCTCTTACTGACTCTTTCCCGCACTCTCTAGAGATAGGGAACAGCGTGAAAGTGTGATGATGCATCATTTTCTTAAGCACCTCTATCCATCTTCTTTTCCTCACTATCTCTCACCCTCTGCTTTTCACACCCTTCATTTGAAGGAGATGCTTAACCTCAGCTGTACGTTTGTTAGGAAATTCTTAGTGGTTTCAGAAAGTATTCAGACCTTTTCACTTTTTGAACACTTTAGTATGTTGTAGATTGTATTTGAAACATTTTAAAAAATCTACACTCAGTAACCCGAAACGACAACATGTCTCCCCCACCTTTTTTTTTATTCTAATATATAAAATCTCCTTCAGACCATTACTTCACTAATGTGTAAAAGCCCTTGTGACAGCGATGATCTTTGAGTCTTCTTGAGTAAGTCGTTACCCCTTGCCACGCCTGGATTCGTTTATCATGTTTCTCCGGGCAGTTCACCTCAAGCTCCAGCGGACTAGATGTGAAGTGTTTGTTACCTGCCCTCTCCAGGTCTCTACTCACATGTTCTGGTTTTTGGATGAGAAAGCCACTCCAGGGTTGTCCTGACTGTATGCTTTGGGTCACTGTTGTGCTCACACGCACTCTGGAATAGTTTATTCAAGGAATTCTCCATATTGGGCTGAATATGAATATGGTCTTTTCCCTGACATCAGAATGTCTGCTATCCCTGCTATCAGAAGTGGCTTCAGCCCAACCATTTAATTCTTTATTTCGGTCCACATTAAACCTTATATTGTTGTGACAGGCGGCATTCACACTGCAGATTACCATGAAAAAGTCATTTCATTTTTGGTTCACAAGGTACAAGCTGCTTCACGAAGGGATAAGACAGGTCCACTTCTCTCCAGACATTCTGAAACACAGACTAGTCTGCCTTTCCACATACTTACTTCTAACTATTAGTGCCTGAAATTCCTTTCAGGGAGGATTCCCTTAAATATTTCACATTTTAAATTGGGCAATTCATTTTGGGCTATAAAGTATCGGTTTTGAGAAGCCTTTTGTTTCCTCCTCACACTGCAACTGTGAAACTTCAATAGCAGTATTGAGTTCTTTGCACAAACTGCCTCAGGCTTCTTTTTCACTGCTGCTGTATGTGAAACACCATCTGAGTGGCGACTTAAAGTTATGTAACATCGGCTGGTCAAAACACAGCACCACACTTTTTACAAATTGAGCAGCTCATTTCACCTTTGTTAAATTCGAGCCACTGATACAATCTTACCTGCACTGTTGTTTGCTGTATACCTTTCAGATTCTAGTGTTTTTTGATGTTGTTGTTTTAATCAGCGCATTTGACTTCGGTTGATCTACATTTACATTACATGTTCTCATGCTCACACCATTGAAATTCAACTGAACCTCACTAACAAGATATGTGGCAGAAACTGAGCGCTCTTTAACATTATTGTAAATGTGTGTGGTAATTTCCGCATTACAAGTGCTAGATTTGCGGAAATCATTAAAATTATGCGCAATTCCCAAAAACCCGCACTGAAATTCAAGCGCTGAACTATCTAAAGTCCTTTTGTTACCTAAACTTTACCACACACAAAGGTAAGCTAGCACTTTACCCCAAAAAAACTAACCACATTTACACTTAAGTTGCATAAAAACATAATGCTCATCCTTGCACCTGGGATTCTATCCCGAGGCCTTTTGGAGCTGTAACTGCAATTAACCATTGCTTTCTAAGTAGCCTTGGTAATAACTTTTGGCTGGACAGCCAACTCTTGAGTCCTGCTGTTTTCAAAAATTTGTAATGCTGGTCTAACTAATACTACTAATACTAAACTTTTAGATCATGTTGACAGGAGTGTATATTTAACTTGTCATATGCATGTTATCTGTTATCTATCTTGCACACACATTAAAAAATGTCTTAATTTCTCTGTTATGGGGAGTTTACTGTACTTCAGCACTGGTGAACTAGCTCCATGTGGTCGTTTTCATGTCTGTCTTGCTTCCCTTACCTCTTGTGTTCAATTATTTTTTCAAAGAGGAACTCTTGGACCTGCTGTGTGCGTTCTGTTTGTTGTATTTTAGTCAAGCACGCAACTCAACAGATACCAGATAGCTTCTTCTTAAACACACATTTCTTGTAAGACAACTGGGCTTTTTTGCAAGCCTGTGTTCTTGTGTCTGTGCGTTAGAGAGTGTATGTGTGTACTCGATGTATTTCTAGTTCTTTCTGTGTAGTGGCATCTGAAACACAGTGTGCCTTTAATGTAGTTTCTGTAAGTCTATATGTATTCTGTCTGTGACTGATACCAGTAGCAGTGTCCTACAGAGACAGAATAGGAATAGGAATAAATTATTTAACAGATTAAAGATTAAAAGAACCATTGCTTTGTACATAATAGCAGTTCTTGAATTAAAACCTGTTGTGTGATTTTTTTTCTGATTGATTCCTGGTTGTGATTGTTTATTTTCCCACTAGTAAAAACTATATGAACTGTGATATAGGTTGATGTTGAATCAGTCCCTACCCCTGTGCACATAGAATTAATAACCAAGTCTTGAAGCAGCTTCCATCAGAAGCCAGTTCATCATATTGAACATAAAGCTGCAGAGCTACAGTCTCAGTTTGAAGAGGTAACTGTTCAGATTAAGTTAATAAACAAGTAATCAAACCTGACTCACATTCACACTAGTGAGCATACTAATGAACAGACAGATTTTTAAGTTTAACCAAGTACCAAACGCACACAAACCACATGCAATACTGATCAAGATAACGGTTGTTTTAGAGGAACATATATTTATATTTTCCAGTGTAATCAAATTTGCACTTGTTATTCACGCTTAAGAAAACCCTTTAGTTTTTATTTTTATAACAGACAAAGTGCATCATGAATATTATGCAATTATTTCAATGTCAGCTATTAACTGGCAAAGGCTGAGCTGCCAGACAGCAGAACATTTCATTTTAAATGTCAGCAGGAAAGAAGGGAAAAACCTCTGCCTCAGTGACAGAACATCAAGTGTTATGCCAGATTAAGTAAATTGTACTGCATGATATCATGAATTTAAACAAATTTCTAAAGTATTTGGTATTATTTTACTTTATTACCACTTGTAAGATGAATTCATCAATGTTTATTTAACTTCCAGAAATCAAAACATTGAAAAAAGGTCCCAAAATTTTAAAAAGACTGTGATCTGTGACAAAGCTGTATGTATCTAATTGTTTAAATACGCTTCAGTATAGACAAAGAACTTTTTTCAATTTCATTACTGCATTGTTTCCCGTAAAAAAAATGCTACTGTCTGCTACTGAGGCTGTATGGACATTATCTAAACTTAAACCATAAAAAGAAGTGTTAACTGTGTATTCCTCCTCAGTTTCTTTCACATTTTACTTCAGTGCATTCTTGTTGTTCCATCACCTTTCACCAGATACCTCATGTCTGAACAGACATAATGTGTCTTTTGTGTGCAAGAACATCCGCTACTGTACTTGTGTCTTGTGATTAGTTTTCATCAAATGCTGTACTTACTCTCACTGTAACTCACTGGTCTTCCAACATATAAGTCTGTTCCTCATTATACTTGCACTTTGTGTCTTCTGCTTACATTGACATTGACTTCTATGCTCTTACATATCTACATATCTACTACATATCTACTATACTACTAGTATATATAGTATTTTCCCCTTTTTATTAATATAAAAACAAACTTAAATGTTTTGTTTGCATAAATAATATTATATGACTAGACAGCTTGTTGCCTTCACCCAGAATGCAGAATGCAAGAATCAGAAAATGTGGAAAGGAAGATGAAAGTGGGAGACTGGAAAGAGTGCAGAAGTCTTACAAAAACAAAAAGATATACATAATAACTGAGCTCTCCTATCAAGCATACATTTGAGTTTCTTATTTATTTTATTGAATGCACGACCAAAAGCAGGCAGTGTGGAAACAAGAGAATAGATAATGAGGTTGCAGATGCATGTAAGGTGACCTGAATTTTTGCCACCTGAAGGAAAGAGGAACAAGTCATGAACAAAACTGACACTGACATATCATCACATTTTTAAGTCAATATGGTGAACAAATGGTTGCTTATATACAAATCATCAGTTACAGAACAAATTCAGTTCTCATTCTCTTTAAGATTTGTTTTTTGTCTCCTCCGGTGGAAATATCTGTCTCTTTAGCAGTTAATTGTTTCACTATTATAAGTGTTAACTAAACAGCTCCCTTACGTTTTGTTGTCCAAATCATAGAGAACAGTGGGCTTTTGGAGCCTTTTTTCATGGAAAACAGCTGCATGCTGTTACAGAAAATGGCGCTATGAGAGCAGTGAGAGTGAACTAAAACATTAAAGTATGCATGCTCTGGCTTGTTTGTTGTCTTACTGTTTGCCCTTCCAGTGAGTTACATATAGTAAGGGGATGGCATTGCACATAATTATTCCATACAGAACTGACAAGATTAAAAACAGCTGCACATTTAGATAATGAATATGTAAACAAAGTGCTTTTTGTTCTGGCAACCTACTTTAATATATCTAAAGGTACCAGGATAAGCAAACTCTCATCACTACCACCTTCAAACAAAGACACTACAGGTGTTCACTTTATAAGATTAAACATTATTAAGAGGTGATGAGAGTGAAACAAGCTTAATCTCTCCTCAGAGGCAGCAACTTTTACTATGCCTCATGTTTGTCTAATGCTGTCTACCCCATAAACCTTAATCACCCACTTCCACACTCAACCCAACACTTCCTCGCGTATCTATATGCACGCTATGTTCTCAAGCCATTACCCCTCATTTATCCTTCCACGCTGGCTCGCTCCTTCCCATGCATCCTTAACCAGGTTCTGCCCGTTCCTACACTTCCTCTCTGGATGATCTAGCTAGGCAGTGTTAAAGCCAAGTTCTCGACTTAGACTCATGACTGTAGAGTATGCTATTAGCAAAGCACCTGCTATACCATGTCTCCAGCCTGAATCTGAAATCATGGTTTTGCTAAGCATGATATAGGTAAAGAAAATATTTAACATTTGTAGCTTTTGTATGAACTGATCATTACAGAAGCAGAACATTATATGCATCTAATTTTACAAGGGAACTGCTATATTGCTTAAGGCCACAGTTTGACATTTTGGGAAATGTGTTTATGGACTTCCTTGTCAAGAGATATGTTCAATATAAAATTTGAGGTTGGAGATAGCTACCTTATATAAAGAGTCAAACTCTACCTTCCAGCACTCTAACTTCCAAACTATCTACTAACTATCAAACTACCAAAAGTGTAAAAGTGCCAATTGGCTGTTTAAAAGGTGTTATGTGTTCGACTTTCTGGGGGATTATCACCACTTTTATGTTGCCAAGCAACCGGTGGAGACACAAGCTTTAGAGGAGCTGGTAGTCTTAATAAATGTTTATTTTGAACAGATTTTGGGTACCTATACTCCCATTTTTCAATCCCTTATCTAAACTAATGGTCTTTTAGCTCCAGTTTCACATCATTTACGGGAGTGCTATCTCATCTATTGCTAGACAAGTGAGAAAATTAAAGAATTTCCCAAAATGTCAAATTATTCCTTTATGGCAAAAAGTGGGAGGAACACGCATCATCAGAGCTGAATTTATCAAGGTCTCTAGCAAAGGCAAAAGCAAAGTAGGAATCTCCCTCAACATCACCACAGTTAGATATCTGTGTTGACATCATACAAAGTCAAATACTACCAAAATGCATAAATCTGTAAAGCCTCTTATGCTTGTGCTCCTTTCTTTGCACTCATGTATTGTGTGTTTTTTGTTCTCATTTAGCACTCACCATTGTTTGTGCCTATTCTCATCACAGCTACTGACAGTCCCATAGTAACAGTGCTGCAGCAGCCCACAGCAATCGCAGTCTAGAGGAAGTAAATTACTACAAAACAAAAGCAGTGTGTGTGTGTGTGTTTTTGAGCATGAGATAGTGAGTGTATGAGGAGGAGAACATGGCGAATTTAATGGGCTGCTGAGCAACAAAGAGCTCTTTCTATTAGTTTTCTTCATCTTAGCTTCACGCTAATGCCTCCAGCATTTTGTTTGCATTAGACTGAAAGAGAGAGCAATCGACAAATAGAAGTATAGGTGTATAGGAAATGATTTTGTGTTGTTGCAGTATTGATAGAATACAGTGGTTGAGAGCTGGTTCCCAATTAATGTTGAGGTGGTAGTTTGCTTTTTAAGAACTAGCTGCATACAACTATGACACATGATGGTGATGTGTGCAGAAGGTAACTGGACTGTCAAATGTAGGAAATGTATGTTTGACAGCATATGCCGGGTGTTCCGTTTGAAACTGAGATAATGAGTATGATCAGCTCACTGTAAACAAAACTCATAAAACCACTCAATAGGCAACATAATTTTGCAGTTCATTCTCTTGTTATCTCTCCGAGAGAGGCAAACACAAAATCACACCCCCATAGCTGAAAGAAAATGATGGGAAAAGCGAAAACATCACTGCCACACAAAATAATAGCCTGCTCTGACAGAAAACTCAATTCACAGCTGAATGGAGAGACAGTGACAGCATAATGACTGTTGCGGCTAATGCAGGTACTACACTGAACTCCAACAACAGTGCAGCAATTTCATTAGCCGGGCACATTCTGCCAGAAGGATATTGAGTTGTGATGCCAGAAATATCAGTGACAGTGAAAAATTGGAAATGGAGTCTTGTTGTGATGGTAGCTTAATGGACAAATGAGGTGAAAAATGCACGGTAACAAAAGCAACAAGTAGGTTTGTGTAATAATCTTCTGTTTCCACTCAGGAGAATAGACTCCAGTTTAATCTATCATATCCATTCCTAACACTATCACTGTATCTCCCTCTTTTCTCAGGATGGAATAAACGAGTGGACTATGAGCCCGGAACAGGCAGTAAACAGCTCTTTCCTAAGATGCACCTGGAGACTTGTGGTGGGCCGCTGTCATCAGTGAAGACTACAGTGGAGCTGCAGACCAGCCACATCGGGAAGGGATGCGACCGGGAAACGTATTCTGAGAAATCTCTACAGAAACTCTGCGGTTGGTTTTGGAAAACCCAGACATGACAATTGTGTTTTGAATGCCATAAACTTTCATGTGTGATCAGAATGACAAATAACTTAGATTGAGAGTGTTTTTCTGGCATGTAGCAGCAAATGAGAGCTAAAACTGTGGCTATTAGTATGTAGAATATACATTACAGTAGGTGGCTGATCAAAGGTGACTTGAGGCTGCGGTGGCAAACTGAAAGTTATTGCAGTGAATTAGAAGTAAGCTGCTGCTAAAAGCATCAGTTGAACCATTCTCTGAGTAGGAGGGTCAGACAGGGCCCTAGGCTCCCTTCTCTGCCCTTTTAAGCCAACATCTGAAAGCTTCCAGTCTGTGTTGCTTTCTTATCTCTGCTTGTATCCCTGGTAAACCCTGTGCTAAATGAAGGCACCAGAATGGCAACTTAAAGCTGTGTCACTAATGATGTGACAGAGCGAGGGCATTAGCCGCCCTAGATTCATCTGTGCTTTTTCCTCAGTGAGTGATGAGCAACCAAGCCACCGTGTCAGTGCCCAGAGCTGAAACAAAGTAGCCGAACCTACTCGCTCCCCCCTCTCTGCCCACACCGCACCGCCAGCAGGGGGGCTGCAGTCATCATCTTTGACTAACGGCCTTCACAAGCTCCATTCCAGCTCATCTGAATGCATAATGTCCCCTCCCTTCCTCCCCTGGCACACAGTCTATGCATGGTTTACCACTAAAGAGTCCTTTTCAGGCACCTCATAATCGTTATCTGATAGCGAATAGAATAAATTGTAATTGCTTTTTTAAAGCACAATCAATTTGAGATAATGTACAAAGACATCGGGCAAAGAGAAAGCTGCAGCTGGGTGCTGGAAAAGTCGATGCGTATTTATTTACTGAGGGAATCTAATTACTGCAGTCAGATTGTCGGCACTGGCATGAGCACGAGGTAGAGGAAAACAGCTTTACAGATGGGGAAAAACATCAATTAATGTGCTAATGTGTTATTAGCAGGAATGAGCAGATTCGTGTACGAATTGTTTGCATGGAAAAGGGAGACATGGCAAATTCTGACATTGCCCATTTTTTTCCAGAGCAGCATTGTTTGTGTGCTGCTTTGATGTATCGCTGTCCATAAGCTCTTACAATGGTTTATAAATGTGGTTTAAACATATGAACTTCCTTTTTTTACTGTCATACAGAGGAGCCAAGATAGATCACTAAGGGTATGTCAAATACATTGATGAGCAGTGTGAGTGACGTGGAAAAAATGTTTGTCAAGGTGACAGTTTGATAACAAAGATTGTTTAGGAACCAACATATTTAAGTTATTGTGTCAAAAGAATGATGGAGTTGCTTCTAAAGGGAAGAAGAGAAAGAAATAGAAATGACTCAGTGCGGTGCAGCAATGATTTGTGTGTCAGGATGTTTAGTATCATACAACAAAAGTGTCAGTTCACACTATACACAGGCTCCTGCTGCATCTTTTCTCTTTATGTCACCATAGTACTGGGTCATGTCCTCTCTGTTTCCATGCTGGTACATTTTAGTAGTGAGGTATGTTCTGAATTTGTGAACAACGATTCACTTCTCTTTCCTTTTGAAAGTCAGTTTCATTTTCTATGAATCAATACCCACATCCTCTATCAATCTCAGCCCATTGATTCCATATTAAGCCCTACCATCTGCCTTACTCAAGTAATCATAGGCAAGGTTAAGCCAATATACACACCATGTCAGCCATGATTGTTATTGACACATCCTCTGTCACACCTCTTACTTGTTTTCATGGCTATGGACCCAGGGGCCTCCTCGGGCAGCACTGACCTTCTCCCTGCCCCCACCGCTGCCACCAACTGGACAGCTTCCCTGGTGACTGACAGCGGGAGGGACAGTGACTTGATCTTCAGGTTTGATGGTCGTGAGGCAGCTAAAATCCCGGACTGGGTCGTACCCCAGAATCTGACAGACCAGTTCACAATAGCAACATGGATGAAGCATGGGCCTAGTCCTGGGCTCAGAGCTGAAAAGGAAACCTTGCTCTGTAACTCAGACAAGACCGGTGAGTAGAAACCTGAAATGCAAACACAGACTCTGACATTCATGGACTTCCTTGTCAACAAATGACCTGGCTCATTAATTTTTAGTGAGTCCTAGATACACCATGTTGTTGATGTTTAACACTTACCAGAAAACACAATGTGTAGTAAACCAGGAATGAGCACAGTCCCCAATATAAAAAAATAAAAAATTTACTGTTATAGTACTAGTAGTATTATGTAATCATTGTCATGTTAATTGTGCTTATTATTTGAAATAAAACAGACACTGCTGAAGTACCATTGTGCTGGTCAAAGTTTGGAGCTCTGTTAGTCAGTAGCCTCATAACATGCCTTATGGGGGTGTTTTTGTTTTAAATATTGTGGTGAAAAAATGTGATAAGTGACTTTTGGAAAGTCAGCCACATTCATAATAATGTTGCTGTCCCACTTTTCTGAGATTTCATAAAGCCAAATGGCAGATTGACTTTACCTGACAGTGAGTAGGTGTGGTGGTTTGGTCCCTGGTGCCAACTCTTTCCTATTTTTCTCACTCCCACAGAGATGAACCGTCATCACTACTCATTGTATGTCCATAATTGCCGCCTGGTGTTTCTGCTGAGGAGAGATTTCACCCAAGTGGACACATTCAGACCAGCTGAGTTCCACTGGAAACTGGAGCAGGTAAGGTGCTGATACTAAGGCACACAGAGCAGACAGAGAAACTCCTGAGTAATCTCACTTTATACCTCAGTGCAACTTTTTAGATTTGAAAAGTAGGTTATTGGCCAGCTTAATGGATAGTGATGAAGCAGTCAGCCTGGATTAAACCTACATCAGCTGGGATTTTTTTTTTGGCTCAATCATGTTAGTCTGTATCTCACACTGATAACAAAACTCAGACTGAACAGATAAGGATTTATTTGCAGAGTTAATATTTACAGGACTACACTGGTCAGTACACTAACAAGCTACACAATTGCACATCCACTCCTAAAAAGGAGCAACAGTTTTTTGCATTCATACAGGAATAAGCATCTTCTTTCTCATAAATCCTCTCACATTGAAACCTTTGGTACCTGATGGTATTTTTGTTACAGCCAGAGTTGTTCTCTTTCTTTCCTCTGTCATTTCATTACCTGAAAGCCATGTAAATATTCTATAAACTATATCCAGAGATAAATCTTTGTCTCTGATTCAAGGTCAGAAATGGAAATGATTACAAGTTTTAATTCGGGAGGAGTTTTTGCACATAAATGTTGGAGGAAATCGCTGTGGTTACATGTGAGTGGCAAAAGATATTTTAGAGACAGAGAGACTGCAAATTTCTATGGACCACTGTTTATTTGTTCATTATTATATATTTTAATAATGTGTCAGACACTATGATGTTTTTAAGAGGTGGATACTTGGGTTCAGGGATGTGTGCGTGTGTGTGTGTATGTACAGTAAGACAGCAAATGTTTGTTGATCATGGACGGTAGGTCAGACTCACTCTCGCTCAGTAAAGACATCACATTCAGGGGAAAGACACAGCTGAGCCTGGACATCCAGATGCAGGTCCCAGGGATAATTTGATCAGACAGATCACTGGTCTTGATTTGGGGGAGAACATGAAAGAGGTTGTCCATCAGTCCCCTACAACACAGGGTGTGTGGGGTGTATCATCTGGAAGAGTTCAGAGTGTTCAGAGAGTTCTAAGTGCATTCCCACTCAGTATCAGTCACTTATCTGTTTTGTTATCTCGCTCTGCATTTTCTCTTTTGTTTATAAGGGGTTTTGTTTTTTTTAAACACCATCCGCTTTCTGAAGATAAATCCTCATTTCTCACAAACCCCATTGTTTACTGTCACAAAGAAGGTCTTTGGCACATCAGTCAAAATGTTTTTATTTTTATTTTTTTAATGTAGAATAAACATGTTGAAAGTGCTTTTTATACCAACATTCAGTTATAATGACAATGAGTTCACCTCCTTGATATTTTTGAAGGTGATTTGGGGGCGTCTGGCAGCCTGGGGGGAGTTAGAGAAAAGCTTAAACATGAAGGGAATTTTACAAACTGATTCATGTTTTTGTTGGGTTTTGTTTGCATATTTTTCACTACTTTTTAGTCAGTACATACTGTGGATAATTATACTGCATGCTGAAAATGACATGATACTGAAAATTAAAGATAGAAGTATCTGACTTGGTGATAGTTGATTTAAAGATATATAATGAGATAAGAGCCATTCCTGGCTAACTGAAAAACATTTAATTAATAAAATAATAATCATAAAAAAAGGTTAGAGACCTTCATTTTGACTTCCTTTAGAATAGTGTATGTGGTATATATTGTGGACGCACTGACTCATTACCTCAGTATTTCTAAAATAATGCAGTTAGCATTTGCAAAATGCCTCCTGAATTCACATACAGTTGATACCAGCACCAGGTGGGAGCTTTTTTGTTACCTCAAATCATTTTAAGTAGTCACAAAGGGGCCTTATTAAAATATATTACATAAGTCAACATACTGTAAACTGTTTGAGTAAATTGGGGTTGTAATTTGACAATTTTCGTGTTTATTCACAAATGCTAGTAGGAAATCCATAGTCTGGTTTAAATGAATCTCTACTTGGTGTTTTTTTGTATCTTTTTTTTTTAGCCATTGCTGATGATACGTTTCTATGAATTACAGCCATGTGTGGTGCTGTTGATGCATACATCTTTGTAACAGGCTACACAATAGTTTTAGGTTTTAGGTTTTAAATTGCAGACTTTTCTGGCGCTTTTCCATATTCTCTTCTCTTTCTTGCATCCTCTCTCTTAACTTCCTCCCTCTTGTTAACAGTTGTCTCTGAAACCCTGGGGCATGAAAGGAAACTTTCATTAAGTCGCTATCTCCCCTTGCATTGTCCTCTCTTCCTCTTCATTGGCTAATGTCTTTTCAACAAAATGAACTTCTGAATATCTCCAACCCAGACACCCCAAGCACAAAAGAATCTCACCCTGTGTCTACACTGGTTTATCACCGAAGTCTAATTAATTTCTCGTACAATCCAAACAGGCATTGCAAGCTGCTATTTATTAACCGGACCTGGGGTAAAAGATAGTTGCAGATATTAATTTTACCTGCTGAAAAAAGTGTACTATCTGGTAATAACAGAGTGTAGCTTGAGGCAGCATGGCTTTATGGGCATAAGTCTATTGTGTTCTGTGTGGTTTGGTGTTTTTAAGCTTTGCTATCTGTACCGTGTGCATTGTTGAGAAGGATGGTCTGACGGTTTTAATGACTTCATTGAAGAGCTTGTCAATCTTGATAATGTTTTCTGCGTGAGGCAGAACTGAAATGACCCCTGCAGGTGTTAGAATCACTGTCTGTAGGATATTGAATTAGCTGCCCACATTTCAAAAAATAGTCCAATGAACACACGGGTGCTCAAGACATTTTCCAGCTGAAAGAGAGACTGACACATCCAGACTCTGGCTGTAGTTATTTTACTCATTTAATTTGACCTAATATTGATTGACTTAGTTAGTAACAAGACTCCATATATATATAAAAAAAGTTAGAACAGTAAATGAGGCTGTCGGTTGATTGAAATTCAATAGACTTGATCATTTACATTTTATTTATGATGAAAGTATTTTTCTAGATTATTCTTAACAATCCATTTGATATAACAATTTTTTCTGTTGTTTTAAACAAGAGGTCCCCAAACCTTTTCAGCTTCATGGGTTCAAGTTTTTTATCACTACCTCTCTTTGCATACAGAGATTTTGGTGATGCAACTTTCATATTTACAAAAATCTTTTCTTCTCAGAAAGAGGCTTTATTTGTAAAAGCTTTATTTATGTTGCAGTAAAATCATACAATAAATAAAAAAATGTGATATGTGTACTACTACGGATATAGCAAGCATGTTGCCTGTTGACGTACCAAAAGTTAAGTGAGTGACCTAATATACAGTAGTTTCTAATATCGCCTCCTATTTCTATGTTTACAACTGTGAGACAAGTGTTTGAAATGATTTACGCAAAAATTAAGAGTCACTTTACTTGACTCACAAGGATTGTTACTTTTACTTTGTTTGTTGTTTACTGCATAGACAACATGCTGTGGGTTTATCAGACAACCGCTTTCAGTAGGTTTATTAGAACGGCGAGACTGAAGACAGTTCAAAGCTGTGGAAAATAAAAGTCATCTCTACACTTTATACTGTATTTATTGACCATCTTCAGTAGTATTTCTCAAGAAATATAGCAATAGACACAAATTTATTTACTTTCCATTTATTCCTCTCCATTTGGGTGTAGTCTGGAAATAGGTTAACTAAATTTTTCAATTCATTGAAAATAGTGGACATTTTCTTTCAGTTACTAGATTAGCTTTTACACACTGCGCACTATGAATCAAACACCACTCCAAACAGCAATTTTCCTTGGAATCTTTTTAATTATAATTTTTGGTTCCACATTTTGATGTATTGTTCAGTGTGCCATGAAATACTTGTGGGACACGTTTGGCCTGTTAAAACCACAAAAGGTAGAATTTCTGTTTGATGAGATGAGAAAATCAATGAGAAGTCACCTCAAGCATTCCAGCTGCAGCAGGAACAAACTACTGGGATAATTGAGATCTGAATGATGTTTCCACCAGGAGTCTAAATTGAATCTGGAAGTGACATCATTACCTTGAGCTAACCCATGGAAAACATTTATTTTTCCAGCAAATCAATCAATCAAAGGAACTTTTTCTAATATGAATATGAAATGTAAATAGTGATAATCCATGCAGTATAGAATATCTGAATGGTGTGGCCTGTGGTCCTAAATGGAATCAGGAAAGTTTATATAAGAATACTTACATAGACTTGACTGTATTTTGCTCATATAGTATATTCTGCATGTTTATCAATCAATGCATTTAGAAAAAAAAACATATGTGAAATGATTTTCACAGGTTGTTTTCTGTTCCATTTTTACACTTTGCCCTGTGCATCTGAATTGACACATTAGTGGTCAGTCAGTGGAGGGATATTGCAAGCCAGACGACGGACATTACAATTAAATGTGACTGTACACTATGAAATTTGGACAGACAGGATCTCTTGAACATATTTGATCATAACTTCATCAGGTTTAGCTAACAAACTGGCTTTTATACAGATTTTCCAGCTCTATCCAAGAAGTTAAATGGTATATTTAACAGTGAGATTTATTTATCTTCACTTGAGGGAGGCTGTGAATTGAGGGTAGAGCAGCGACCACCAGTCACAGGGTCAGTGGTTTGATTCCCAGCTCCTCTAGCTATGTTTTAAACTGCCACTGGGCAGCACACTAAGTGAGTAAATGCGAAATGGGTATAGGGTGGAGTTCAAATGTCAGTCATTTAAAGTGCAATTCACCCTAGTAAAAATGCCACCCAACCTTTAAAGGTGGACTAGTAATTTGAAAAAGTCTTTCTAACAAAACATCGAGAAACTAATTTAAGTTTAATTTCAGAATTCAAACTATGAGTAAGAAAGAAAGATTAAAATGTTCCCATTTGAATATTTTGTAATTCAACAAAAGTGCATGAATTGAAATGTAAATTGTTTTGAAGACCACTGCCCCTGGCACCATCCCGTGAATGTAAATTTCATAAGGTTTTTGATAACAGTTCAAGCACTTTTGTCTGTCACAACTGATTTATATGCTCTCTTCACTATCTGCATGTGTGGGTGTAAATCTAACAAGCAAATTTCAAAGTGTGCACTCACATCCATTGTGCACAAGAACAGTGCTGGGATGTATTCTCAGTTGTGACAATAAAAAAGGAGAACAGCATATTTTTTTGCCAAACACTTGGCAGGATCTCCTTTCTCATTTGCCTTCTAACTGGTCCAAGCTTATTGTCAAAACAAATATCTATTGAGCACAATCTGAAAAACGCTGAGCATCTGGCATTTTCAAATTGTTCATATGCTGCTGTTTACTGCTGTCATCAGAAACTCCTTGTTAGTAAACCATGGTCTATTTGGGGACTATACTACCTGATGAGCTTATGAAATTATGTTGTCTTTATTATGAAGTCAAAAAATCTGTTTTGGAGAAAATTGTAATACTCTGCACAACATCTGTCTCTCTAAGAGAAGAAAAGATAGCATTCACACAGTCGCTGTCTCTCAGGCCCAGACCAGCTATAAAGAGCACAGGCTATCCCATTTAATATCCAAATAAAGATGGTGCAAGTGTGTATCCAGAGTTGTGTAATGTAGAGCATGACATTATAGGTAGAAAGCATAGCATTTTCAAGAGATTTTAGATTTCCATACGTTCGACAAATCTTACAGATTGAATCCACTGTAAACAGAAAACAGTGCCCAAAATCCTAATGCAAACATTTGGCCTGCCTCTCTGTCTTTTACCTTTATCGAATTTACCTTTTTTATCTATTTTTCCTTCTTCCTGTAACACATACACACTCACACACAGCATTTCTCTCCTCATGGGAGGGGTCGTGTTGAATGATAGATGACTCCTACTAAAGAGCCTGCTAAATTTAGAGCTCTGCTGCACCAACTGGCTCCAAAGAGCATGATGGGCACATGAATACATTCTATATACACAGGCATTGGAAGGGTTGTCCTTATTGTCTCTTTTGCCTTGTACAGTTTTAACCTTGATTCTTGTCTCACATCAGTGCACACACAATTTTACTTTATTTGAGGCATTAAGCTCTTGTAGATGTTTTTCAACTGTCTGTGTGTGTCTCATCTTTCTAGCTCAGGGTCAGGACTAAGAGCTCACTGTGTACTCAGCTTGGGGCTAAGATCTCACAGGTTTAATCACAAATACTGTGACCACTTTACAACTGCACCTCAGGAGCGAGGGAGAGACTTACACAGGCCTTTGTACATGATCAGCCATGCCACTCTGCTTCTAAAATTGCACCAAGTGGAGCATACAGTTCTTTTACAATCCTAAATCCTTCTCAAATACAGTTGTCATCACAGTGTCCACCCCCTCTCTGCTACCCATTGAGCACATATTCACATTAAAACAGCCGATTTATTGTGAACATCAGAGCAGAGCATCAGTATTTTTTTTATATTGATTGGCACAAATGCAAATGGTCTTGTTTGTATTCAAGTGGAGGATCCTATTGACAGCAGGAATCAATACACACTGAAAAATGAAAGAGTAGAGGACAGAGGAAGTAAGGTATTGAAAAAAATGGATAAACAAACTAGGTGGAAGAGAACCCCTTAGATGACAAAGATCGAAAGAGAAAAATAGGTGAAAAGAATAAAAATGACAGTGAAGGTAACAAAGAAAGAGATGAGATGTCCTTCCACTGGGAAACATACATGCCAATATATACCATATTGGAGGAGAATGGGATGGCTGGAAGAACACAGTTTGTTCACTTGATTTGGTAGGCAGTGCACACACACATAATAATCTGTAAGGGGCCATAATAATATGCAAAGTAATAATTTAATAAGTGTTATCAGAGCAGACAGGTTTTGCTATTGCAATCATTTCAATATGATATCACTCATTTATCACAGACAACATTATCTTATTATATTTTGCCGAGGTGACTCTCAACCTCCACTATCACTGTCTGCCCAAATGAAATCTTCCATTATTACAAATGCACTTTCCAAAACCCTGTTCCATGCAGTTTTCCATCATTTTTATTTCTTTCACATCTCACCCTCCCTGGGTAATATTGCCTCCTCTTTATGAGAGTGGGAAGTACTGTAGGTGTTAGATAGGTGGAAATCGTGCTGGAGAGGCCACTAAATGACAGGGTGGAGAGGCAGCGGCTTTTATTGCCTTGCTGAATTTTTGTTTGCGTGCAGACTGTAGTATGTGTGTTTCACCAAGTATCAGTGATGTGCACATTGGCATAGATACCTTAGTGTGTAGTTTTGTATTATAAACAGTGATGTGTGGCTGATAAGAAGGTCAACTCCAAGTCAGATCTTAAGTCATTTGAGTAAAGTAAAAAATCCAAATGATGTTCTAATTAAGTCATTTGAAAAAAGTCAAGATGGCTGCAACACAGGTCTGACAGAGCATTACCTACGAACATAAATACACTTCAAGCAGTCATTGCATGTAAAGGATATTCTTCAAAACATGACTAATTTAGCACACTGTTTGTCGCTGACATTATGAAGGTCATTGTAATTTCTAGTTATTTTTAATGTGGAAAGAGTCTGTCTGTAAAGATAAAAAGATTTGTGCACTAAAGTGTAATTTCATATATCCTCATGTCACTGAGTAGTGTGAAAGTTTTTTGTTTGTATTTTGTCTATAGTACCCACCCCTGCTTTGTACAGCAGTTGTGCTCTTTCCATGCCCTCACTATGTGCGTAGGTGTTTGTGTGTGAGTTTCCAAGAAACTGCCAACCTATAATATCACTTTGTGGTAAAAGGGAGAACAAAAGACAAATAAAAGAAAATAACAGCACAGTAAAAGCTCCTGCTCTGTACCATTCATCATATTAATCTGAACAAAATGGGCTCACCAAATCCCCTCTTCTACCAATGAATCTCTCCATTTACCCTTTGTCCTTTACACCCTCTTACTTTGTTTTTTGCACCAATTTATCTTACTTTCTGGCCAAATAGCACTCCAAAACTCTCCTCTCAGACCTTCTGCCTACCCAAATAGTTTTTAAGAGGTAAAGTTTATGTGCAGTGCAGCTCTTGACTCCGACTGACTAAAGCACTTCCTGGATTGAGGGTGGCTGTCAAAATGTGCTGTGAAGATTTATTGTGCACATCCCACCCTGACCTTAAATGTGGTAATAGAAAAGGATGAGAAAGAGAGATGAATTGAGAAAGAGATAGCGATGGAGAGGCAGAGGAATAAGTGAGCCTGGTAGAGGGCTGGTAAATTTGGCGTAGGAGTATCTATGATGCACATGTTGTCAGGATTTAGGTAATCAAGAAGAGGCGTGTGATGGATGTACTGTGGCAATAGGCTAGCTTCTACACAATCTGCCTGCTTGCACCGCTCTGCTAAAGGTCTGTAACAACTTTCACCACTGGTTAGTTTGTACTGACAGTTAAAACCTATGGGATCGTGTTTTTTTTTCTCCCTCTCTCTCCCCGAAGCTGCTGTTGTTTCACAATCTCTTTTCTGCCTCCTCTGTTTCCTTACTCATCTCCCTCACGCAGACATCCACATTCCCTCAGTGTCACATTCTGTTCTTCTACTGTGATAACTACTGCTGCATTTAAAGTAGCGTCTACAGATATACAGTAGCTATCATGTACTGTAGCTCCAGGAGACAGTGAATCACTGTGTCTGATGCAACAACCAAATATCATGGATGCATTAATATTAACTTCAGGCCTTACGGGATCAGCATTGTTACCATCTACATGCAAAGATGCCTGCACTTGCTACTGTCTTCACCAAATCACAGAACAACATGAACTTTGTAAAGTGGTCAACACTGAAATATTTGCAAATATTTAAATTACAGCTGTAGAGCACTCTAATGTGTGACTATGTCTGCACTAGTTAAAAGTATTGCCAGTGTCATATCAATGCCACCTTTATTTGCTTACATTTAGGCCATCAGTTCCCCATAACTCCCAGTCATGCACACTCTTTACTTCAGCATGTGTATTTGTAGCTGCATAAGCAATGGAATGAACTTTTTGTTGTCTTTCTTCAGGCTAATATGGTTTTTACATGATGTAGAAATAACAGGTGTCAAGCCAAGTGGTGCTAGGGTTTTTGCACTGCAGTGAACTCTCATGGTGGGTTGTTTACCTTGATTTCATCTAGGAGGTGTACTGGTCACAAACTGCAGTAAGAGCATCTTGCTTGTTGCCCTTTTCAGCTCAGACTGGCTGTTCTGTTTGTATTGTTCCTTCCTGCAGAATTTTAAAGGGCAGAATAAAGCTGGTTAAAGCTTCACCTATTTAGTGGTAAACACATTTTATTTCCATATTTCACAATAAAAACACCCCAGTGGCTTTTTAGCTTTTAATGTAATAGCCCTACCTATAATGTTCATCGTTTAACCAAAATACAGCAATGACTTAGATTTTATTGCACCAAAT
>OMLM01009818.1:40350-60564 GCA_900302695.1 Helostoma temminkii | reverse complement strand
CCTGTTTTTTTATTTTGATTTCAGTACAGTATCTTGTAGGTTCTCAATCTTCCAGAGCTCGGCTCTCTCTGCATAAAAAGTCCAGTTAAATCCCTGTACATGCTGTACACAGAGTCAGAGTTTAGACTTTAGTGCACTCCTGTCTGGCTCTATTCCAAACCTCCGACCCAAATATCAGAGGACTTCCATCTGATTTTAATTTGAAGTACTATAGCAACAGATCTTTGCTTTACAGCATGTTTGAACTTACATACAACATACTGTATCAGTCCATACTAGAGGAAAACAAAGATTATAAATGAGGAGTGTTTATCTCATTATCACTTATTTTTCCATTCATAACATCCACCTCTACTATGAAAGTAGAATCCCTTTATCCCACACAACCATCTACAATTCAAATCTTAAAAGAAGCAAAAAACTGAATATTATTTGTTTCTAATCTGTCCAAAATACTACTGTCTGTGCTTAAACACTAGATACTGATACAGACAATGGTAATTTGCAGTCAGCACAGCTACATATACATTTTGCAGTTGCAGAGATGCCATGCTCAGCTGAGTTTCCTACTGGAGATCAGCTGGGGTGAAATAAGGTAATCCCAACTTGTATTTGCCAGCAGTACCAGTACCAAAGCAGAATGCTTTGGGGATCCTTGTACCCTATAAAATCTTTTTTGAGCCAAACTGTTCTGAAAAGTAGAACTAAGAAAAAAGGTAGGGAGGATGAGCTCTTTCAGACAGGCAGAAAGTGAAAGAAAAACTACGAACACATTGATGATTCGGTTTTTATTTTTTCAGACGTACGCTAGAGCAGTTAAAAGCTAAGTGCCATTTTTAGAAATAGTTTTATGTATTCTGTTTGACACGTTTCTCGTTTACCATTTCTTAAATGCAGCAGCAAACAAAGTTGTGTTTTCATCTGTCTTGTACATAAACCTTGTTTCAGCACGTTAAAGGGCACAAATCAAATTTAAAGTTTAACAGAGACTTTTTGTGGCACTGTAAATGCTAAAAGGCAGTTTTAAAATGGCTACATTTAGGTGAAAAAAAGAAGTGCATCGCAGAGGTAAAAGGTTTAACCATTTACCTGAAATAATCCTCTGTTTATTGCTTGTTTTTCAATAGATGGCCTTAATGTCCTCTTGCTGGTGTTTGAACATTCTCTGTCTACCTTGTTTGTTTTGTGTGTTTGTTTTGTTTCCACTATACTGTGCATGCCTGGTTTACAATAAAACTGTTATCCCACAAATGTAATAAACTGTAACTTAATGTGATCTACACATTTAGACATTAACTTGCAGGTTCTGACACTATACAGTATTTGTTAAATGTTAAATGGTAAATTGGCGCTATTGAAAACATAGAATTAACTTTTCTTTTTGCAGTGTACACATGGCTGTACAGACAACTATGGAATAATTACTTTAAAACTGAACACATCCTAAAAACATGATCATCCTCAGGCAGGTTTTGGACTTAAAATGTCTGTCTCTTTAAATTTAAAGGATTTAATAATGTTTACAATGGACATCAGAGATAACATATCTTCAGAAAGTGTAAGCCACACTGAAGTTAAACGTATGCCCATCTTGTCTGTGTGTTCTTGTTTGACATAGTTACTGTATGACGCCAAAGGTTGGTGATTTCAAACACAAACTGCAGCAATCGGATGCTAAGGGTTTTAAAGTAACACAGTTGTATCCAGGAGCCGTGTGTCACAGCCACTGCAGGGACTTCTGATCCTGTTAAAAGGTGGCTGAATCAGTGAGCCAAACTTGAATAACAAATTTTCTGTTATTTTTTTGAACACCCATCTACACCTGTCCCATTCAAGTCATACAATGTGTTGGTTGCTGTGCTGGGGATTTGTGATATTCCCCATCAGTGGTCACAAAAAGCACAAAGCACAGAAAAAACTAGACATTTACCAGAATTTTGACCACAGGATGGAGCCACCTTAAAAATTCAATTTAGAAATGTGAGTGTTGCACATTAAATCTAAGAACTGGAAGGAAAAGCCGAGCTTTCTTGTGAGCTACTTAAATGTCAGGAATTGTGGTATTCTAAAGTAGTTTACACCACCTAACTTGTGTCCTATCATACAGAAATTTCAGAGGCCAGACCTGGTAGTTACAAATAATTGAAGCAAAGCAAAGTGGTTGATTTCCTAGGGTGAGACAGATAAAAATGCAAGGGCTTCCGATCATTCAGCCATTCAACAGTGAAAATGTAAATTCAGCAAATGTTTATTTACCATCTGTTTCTCTTCTGTTGTTGAGATCATCAGACAAGATAAATAAAGCTTTCAAGAACAGAGAAAACAGTATGACCTGCTGTCAGTTATCAGATTGAAATGTGTTTTTTACAGATGAAAACCAGTAATAATCTCTAGACACGCCATAGTCACACTTTAAAGCAAGTTCAGCTGCCACAGAACAAGCACCTCTGGGATCCTGTACATTATTTCATGTTTACAATTTCTTGCTCATTTGCAATCAATCAGTATGGATTACTTGTCATGTTGTCATTGCCATCACCCAGGAAACAAAAATAGAGGTTTGTAGACCACCTACAGTAGACATGCTGATGACATCACCTAATTCAAACCCAGGATATAGTATGTATCTTAATGTATGTAAGAATTTACCACTAGGATGACCCTAAATATTCACTTTTTGCACAATATATTTTTACACTGAAAACACTCTATATGTTAAGCTATATAAATCCAACAGGGTGAGAAAGTCAATGACATCAGTCTGAGTAAAATGGGCATGCAGGCTTAAAAACCCAGTGGATATTACTGTGTGTGTGCATGCATGTATAAACGTGCACGTGGCCCATTATGGGCTTGTGGAGAGGTCATTTGGCTGTTGACTCCTAGTCTCTGCCGGGAGCGGCTGTATAATTGCTAGTCTAATTAGTCACTTTTGCCAGCCAGTAATTCATAGTCACCTTCAAGTACTTCTCACACACACACACCAGACATGCATGCAGGACATCTTCTATACACAGGCACGCACATCTACCAGAAGCAGTTCCTCTGTTATCACTCATTTTTAATTGTTTCTTCTATTTTGTAATTATAGGCTCTCACGCATCCAATTTTGGATGCTTACAACAATTGACATGATAATGGTTTCCATGTTGACACAGAGCTGATGATGATTTATGGCAATTATGTGTTAGCAAACAGCACTTCTACTAATGAATCTGGAGGCTCAGTATTTCTGAGGTTAGACAAATGGCCCTGCATAAGAGCCTTTGTTTTAATGGTATTGGCCTTCATTGAGCTGTCAGACAATAATTTGTAACACAACGTCTGATTTTTGTACAATTTGTAGAACCACGTGTTAGCATATGGGATGGTTGCAGATGCTGGTTTAAAAAACCTCAATCCAAGGCCTTTTGGGATTGGTAATTGTAACTTCATTGTCCCATTGTAGTTACTGTTACAGGCTGTTCAGCAAACATTGCATATTACTTGCCTTTTAACTGTCGCTTTGTTGCTGAGAGTTCGATGAGAAGGTTACACCACTCTCATGTTTATATGGTAAACAACAAAAGCAGGAAGTTAGCAGTGACATTCTGGTGTTCTGTCATTACTGAATAATGGAGATACCAGAAAGTGGGTTTAACTGCTGACTAATGGGACTTCTGTTTGCTTTGTTGTTTTTATGTATTCAATTTTTCCATAGGTCTGCTGCTTTCATAAAAACATTGCACTACACATTGGTGTTGTTAAAATCACAACATGAATTCAAATCACTGAAGTGACTTGCATGGGGCAGAACACGTTTCAGTGTCTTTTGTCTCTTTTGTCATAATGAGGTTCAGGTTCATTTAGTGCCTTACCGTCCAATCCCCCCTACCAATTCAATCTCTTCACACATCTGCTTTTCCTTTGCCTCTGCAGCAACTTTTTCATTCCTTTCCTGGCTCCTCCCCACAACCGCTTTCTGAAGTCACCTTGTTTCTAATGCTCATCAATCTCTGTTGTGGATCCTTCCTCCAGGAGACTCTTTAGAGCTTTCTACCTCTTGTGTTCCCTCCAGAGCCATGACTTTTCTTACATTTCTCTTTTTCTCCTCAGTCCTGATGTTGTTTTTAAATTAAGCCTTATGTTTTTATGCATCATTGCTATCTTTACCTGGTCATTCATACACATGACTTACATGTTTGTTTGTTTTTTGAGACACCTGTGCGATGTACAATCAAAACTCAGTTACCTGAAAAGTTACCTATATCTTATATTTCTTGTGAATAAACCGATGCCACCACAACTGGACAGACAACAGACATTTTCTAATAATCTACTTAACATACTGTAAAATATAACTGATTTCTAGTGGACCTTTGGTGTCAGATTTTTGATTTAGGAAATAAAAAAATTGGGTCACTGATTGCACAAATGTCCACACTATGTGCTTTTATGGCAGAGCAATACAAATACAGTAAGTTAGGACACCTTTGTTTCTATATTTCCAATGTCCATAATCTTTCACAATTTCCTTGTTCTTAGTTGTGGTTTTAAGAAGTACAGTTTTGTCTTGTAGGTGTGAGAATACATCAAGCACAATTAATGGCTACTTAGCAAATTAGATTTTTACAGATCTTCTTTTGAATTTTGCCTGTCTGAGACATATTTAGGTTTTAAAACTATTTTAAATGACAATAATGAATTACACTTTATTTGTCTTCTTGGACAAAACATGGAGCTACATCCAGGAGACGGGAAGGAAGAAGGGGAAAAGAGTTGCCTGAGTGAACACCTACTGTAAAACCTGCAAATTACACTGTTTTGTTTATTTAAACATACATTTTCATACAGTACACATGAGAAATTTAGGATTTACCCTGTTTTGTCCTTATGTCAGTATAAATTAAAGTAACAGTCTACTGGTTCTTCTCTCTTGTCAAGAAAACAAAGAAGTGTATTTCTCAAAATTTCAAATGATATCTGTAATAATGTAGAATTCCCTGTATTGTATGCACATCAAGATGCGTGGTAAAGAAAGTTTTTTCCAAATTTTTCCTTCTTCTCTCACTTTCTTCCACTTTCCCCTCTCTCTCTTGCCCACATCATTCTTTTATCTCCGCTCTCTCTCTTTCCCTCCCTGTCATCTCTCTGCCCTTGCCACCTTCCAATCTCAGTTCATTTCATATCTCTTCATTCCTCAACCGTCTCTATCTCATTCCTCCATCTCTTGTTTGAAATTAGAAGTAGGGCTGGGTGACAGATCTCTTAAAGGCTTTCAACTCCAAAGCACTTAAGGCAACACATCCCACAGACAGGTTCTAATGGAAAGACAGACAAACAAGAAGAGAGACCAAATAATCTGCAGAGAGAAAAAGAGAGCAAGATAGAGAGGGGCAGATAGTAGTTTTGTTTTCTCGCAGCTCAGTGCCCCAAGAGATGATGAAAGATCTTTGATCTGATGTTTCTGTTCTCTACCTCCTTCACTCCCTCTTTTGCTTTCTTTTCTTTGTCCTCTGGTTGTTTCACATCGTCCCTCTTCTTTGTTTGTGTGGTTATTTATTTGATTCATTCTTTCCGTCTGTCAATTTGCATCAGGCAGAGACACAGAAAATTGGAGGGGTTAGGGAATACAAAACTTTTGTGCTTGGCTTTTCATCAGCAAGGCTGCTCTCCTAAACTTTAACTTTGGCTTTGAAGTTTTTGAAGTTGACACTTAACCGTGCTGGGTTGATGTCTGTGCATTCATCAGTGCATATGTGACTCTCTGTGGGTGGGTGTTATTACAAGTGGCGCATCCTTGATAAATCACTGTCTTTTTCATAGAAACACTATCTGCTATATATATATATATATATATATAGTGTGTGTGTGTGTGTATACACAGACTCACAGTGGCCTGCTGCTTTATTCAGCTGTGTGAATCTTGGAGTTAGAGCTAAAGAGCATAGTGCAAGGGGGGCTTTTATGGAGTATCTTCTCTAGCCCTCTGTCTGAAACATTTAGTTTTAGCTATGAAACACACAGATGTAGAGAACCATCCAGTTTTTCTGTAGCTCCAGAGGTATAAACTGGAGCTGAACAATTTCACATGGTTTTATTTGTTCAACACTAAAAATGTCAACTTTTGAAATCCAGTCATACATGATTGAGGCAGAACCAGATCCAGAATATGACAGTGGATAGTTCAAACCACTTCACCAATGAAAATTACCAAAGGTTTTGTTTTATTGTTGAGAGATGCGACTGACCTGTGTTCTTTCTGTCACTGATTTGTATGCAATATAGCACAGCCATTGTCCCATCTACAATACTGAAGTAGACATAGTAGTCGAATGTACCACTGTTGAGAACGGAAAAATGACAATCTGTGAATGCACCGACACTCTCAGGTTATCTGCCACAGCTACAATATGCAGAAAGATTTTCAGCTAGGTTGTTGCTAAAGGTTCAACTGGGTATAACTGCATATAAGCTGTACAGTTAAAACAAGCCTTATTTAACAGCACCAGGAAGCTGGTTCAACCTGTGTGCAGCCTTGTAGCTAAAAGCTGCTCTGGTTCCATGTGAATGCCTCCTACTCTCTAGGAGCTAAGAGCTCCAGGGTTTATATTTTTACAGCAGAGATGCATTTTGGCCCCATATTACCATGATTTGTTAGTTACCAATAGCACTTTAAAATCTGCTCTAACTGGTAACTGGAAGGCAGTGTAAATAATACAGCATGCATGTTCAGTTCTCCTTGTTCTTGTAAGACAAGAATGAGCAGATGTTGTCTTTCTAGGGAGAAAGAACAAAGTATCTCTACGAAGGTCCTACCTGCTGGAGGTGTTGGCATTCATGAGTTTCTCTAAATCTTGTCTGGACATGAGACTTTTTTGTTTGCAATTGTGATGAACCTGATTTAATTATGGCCATGGTGT
The DNA here is from genome assembly GCA_900302695.1 of Helostoma temminkii. Taxonomy (NCBI): domain Eukaryota; kingdom Metazoa; phylum Chordata; class Actinopteri; order Anabantiformes; family Helostomatidae; genus Helostoma; species Helostoma temminkii. The sequence goes on along the minus strand of OMLM01009818.1, from coordinate 53,662 downwards.
GGCTGCTGAATGAAAATTTCTGTTTGTGTTCAGATCATTTTCATATCTACTGAATCTCTCCAAATTGCAGCTAAATCAAAAAACGCTTTTTCTGTGTGTTTCCCAATAAAGAGAAACTTTGAGATTGAGGGGTTCATGCTGCTGTTGTTTAGCAGGGGTTTAACAACTGCAGTTTTCAGTGATGTTGGAAAAAGCCTTGACTGATAGGTTTGAAGCATTGACAATTTACTAAGCAACTAAAGCAACTAAAACCATAATTCAAAAAGCTGACTGCCAGGGAGATTAAACAGAAGCAAATTACATAGTAGAACTGTCAGGGATACAGACCAAAATAACCCTGCATTGAAGGAAAAAAATGGGAATATATTGATGTAGATATGTTTTGCATTACTATGAGGAGCACCCCCTGCATCGTCCCAGGTTAAAATCTGGATAAGGACGTTTGCTGCATTCCCCCACTGCTCCCATCTCTGCCTCTCCACAGCTGCTACTGTCAAATACAGGCAAAATGAAGTTGTGAATGTACAACTCCGGAAAGTCATCAGTGGCAGCCATTACTGCTGTGACAATCTTGTGAACATGTGCACTATGTTCAAATTAGAAAGTAGTGTGCCAGAAATGTGGAATTACACAGATTGGTTTTACCACTTGACTTGATTACTGCTAGATGTCACACTGCTTGGTAGTAAGAACTTAGCCAGATTTTAAAAATATTGTTTTACTAGAGAAATGTGCATCTACTTCCCTGCTGAGCTAATGCATTGATCTTATTGAACTGTGTAAAGGTGCCGTGTAACAGCACTGTGTGGGAAAGATTCAGCTTTCTCACACAGTGCTGTTGTCTGTGTGAACACAACCTAGGGCTACTGCCAGCCACAACTGCTAATGGGTTTTGCAAGATGACATTCTGACTACCAAGTCTTGCAACAATCTCATTACCACAGTAACTTTGTCAAGGGCTCATTGATTTTATGCTGGCAAAGTAATTCAGCTCTTTGCCTAAAGTGTTACTGACTCCAGAAAATATCCTGTTTGTATCAGGTAAGATGCTCTGGAAAGTTGAAGTGGCTGTTTAAAGTTTGCTTTTGTTCCTCAAATAAACCTGCATTGCATTATTCATACCAAATACGATAATGATCATGTTTTAACAAGGTACCCATGTAAAATTCTCACTCCACTCACACTTCAGGTAAATATATCACAATATTTGTTTCTGTTTCACCCAAGGTGTCTCGATATGCAAAAATAACCAGGTGAAGGTGATTCTTCAGATGAGAGTGATATTTTTATTTTAATTTCTGTTTAGAGTGTTACATTCTCAGTTGTAGCTGAGACTGTTGTAGCTGAATTGACTAGAAAGAGTACGTTTAGTCTTCTTTATGTGGATGTGCTACATGTTTTAGTCTGCAATGAACTGGAAGTGGTTGGTCTACACTAACAATTTAAATAGTCAGGCTTTCAGTGGAGTTTCACTGGCACATGATGGTTTGATTGTTGGTTTAGAAACATTTAAAATTTTTAAAGCTTTTAATGTTAGAAAACTAAGGCATTTACTGATTTAAATCACATATATTGACATTCAGATTGTTCTATTTCTCTCTTCACCTGCTCTACTTTCCAAAGTAGTATTGATGTGTGTGGCTACATTATTTATTCGCTCTTCTCTCCCTGAGAGAGATCTCCGACTGACATCCAAACCCAGCAGAGGCAGCCTCCTCTTGGGCTTGAGCGCTCCGCTGTCTCCCCTTTGAAGCCTGCAAGAGGAAGTCACCCACTAGGCACTCAGATCCCATATGGGCCTGAGTGCTCTTTGAAATACTGAATAGCAGAAACATGGTAGAAGTGGTAGAAGCATGGGAGGAGAATTGTCAGAGGGATTAGAACGTGTGTGTGTATGCAAATGTACATTACCTTATTTACCTTTGTCAGCTGAGTAATGAGATGTAACCAGATTTTAAAAGATCCAGTAGGTAATGCAACAGCCACATTAAAAATTAAGAGCAAAAGCCAACTCCAGTATACATTTAATAGGTAGCATTAAAATCCTAATACAAAACTAGAGATGTGGGCGCCCCAGTGTTTGTACATGTATATATGCATTTTTAAATATTATTAATGGTTGATAAACACAATAAGATCATCTCCCCTTGGAATCAGCATCAGCTCAGCAGATTGACATGCTGCATATGTGGGAAGCAGCTGTGCAGAATGATCACCAATAGTCCAGATGTTGTATCTTGCACCTCAATAACAGTGAAAATGAACCAAATTGATTAGAACCCCCATCTGCTCCACTAGCATAGTGTTAATAAGCAGGCTGCAGAGCACTCTTCATTAGACAGAGGTTACCCAAGGCCAAGTGTTCAAAGGCTTTCCCAGGTTATATGAGGAGCTGAGAGGAAGAGGTGAAGCATGGGCATGCTGAGTGTGCCTAAAGCAGAGAAATGGAAGGGAGAGACAGATGTACTCAGGGACAGACAGACTGGCATGAGTGGGCTTCAGCAATCAATTAAAATACACAGCAGGCACAAGGCAGGGGAAATGGTCAAGCATGCTTCATTACAGTGGAGCACTATCCAAAAGCTGCTGAACAGATAACGTAGTGATGCTTTTCAGACTGTTACAGAGGAACAACATGTCTACAGTCCAAAATTGAATATAAAAAAAACAAAACTGTTGTTTTACAGTATTGTAAATCACAAGTTGTCTTTTTACTAGAAAAGAAACATCTATCCTCACAAATGCGTGTATATGATTTCCATTACTGGCCTAAATTAGACAAAATATTTGTTTTACTAATGTCATTTTATGTGAAAAGTCATTTCAGGTATCTGGCCTCCTGTCTGCTTGCTTCACGTGTGTTTTGTCATCTTCTGGTATGAATAACTGAAAAAACTTTCAGTGGTTGGGACATTGTGTTGTCCATGTGGTGTTTTGTACTGTGTGTAAGGGTGGATTTTGGGGACCTGTACTCTTGAATCGCTTTGTTTCAGTAATGTTATTTTAACACCTCAGTGTTAGGCCTTTTCCACTGCAGAAACTTAATAGGCTGTAACCTGGAGCTTTTCTAACTTTTAACAGCCTGAAAGATTTTGTCCTTGGGTTTCGTCTGTGTTTTACAACCCAGAACATTTTAGATATACATCAGTGGTGAAGTGATACCACTTCAGATCTACAGTATGTAGTTTAAAACATCATTTTCATGTGTTGCCTGACAGGCAAATGCAGTTGTGGAGCAGATGAATGGCACTAACAGCATTTTTCTTTCATTTTTATGTGTAATTTCTCTTCAGCATTAGTACCAGTACATTAATTTAAGGGCGCCTGATAAACACACATCCTCCTTTATCAATGGTGTAAAGGAATAGGCTTCTAGAGCACACTTTAAAACCACTTCATTTTCTAGAGCAGCTAAATGCACTGAATGGGTAGATCTTAAGTCACATAAGTTCCCGTATTGCCACTCTTCCTACAGTGTATTGGGAATCTGTAATGGATCCTGAAATTAAAAAAACAACATTAAGTTTTATATCTAGCAGGTATCACTTGGAAGGAATCACACACACACACACACACACACACACACACACACACACATATATATATATATATATATACACTCTAGTGGCTTGTAGGTGTTACATGACATTTAAAATGTATTATTATGGAAGGAATTTATTACTTTCTTGCCCTGCTGAGCATGACTTTGTAATAAGAGCTGAGAAGCGCAACTATGTGTTATGACTCTCCTTTTGTCCCCAGATCTGTGACAAAGAGTGGCATTACTACGTTATAAATGTAGAGTTCCCAGTGGTGACGCTTTATGTGGATGGCGTGACTTATGACCCCTACCTGGTTACAGACGACTGGCCCATCCATCCCTCACAGATCGATGTGCAGCTGACAGTCGGTGCCTGCTGGCAAGGTAAGTAGGCACAGCCGGGCACTGATGCCAATTGTGATAATAACAATGTAAATGTAAATGAAGATATAGAGTCAGTTTTCTCTAATGTAATTAATCCCACCAATTAAAAGTGAGATCTGAGTTTAATTGAAACAAAATTTTAATTTAAAGGTTATAGCAAAAAGTGGCATTTTGGCTTTTCTGGTGATTGAATACCATTTTTATATATGAGCAAGTTTGAAAATATAAATGATATTGTCTGAAGTATTATTACTAAGGGAGTCATTAAATGTTGAACATGTTCTTTTGCCTTGAATGAACAATGTAATTAAGAAGAGCACTTAGTCTGCCTTTGACAAACGATTGAACCAGTGTGAATGAAGGCGTACAATTAAAGTGTCCTCTAAAAGGATAGCTGCCACTAATTGCACAAGGCTAGAAGAAAGGGCACTTTTTCTCACAGTAGAGCATATTGTTTATTTGATAGGCCAAATGACTCTGCTCAGTGATGCTTAGCCCCAGATAAAAAAAAGTCTTGATGTCTTTCTGTGTGATATCAGGAGCAGGTCATCTTGTGTCATTTTCATCTGCAGTGGTGTCTCTCACTCCACCTCATCCCCTCCCATTTCTTTCATTGAACACTGCAAGCCCTTAGGAGGATTAAATTGGCCTTGAATAGAAGAGGGTGTTCAGAGACTTTCTGCTTTTTTAGTTTTGGCATAAGCCTCAGTAAAGCATTGTAAAGGTGATTGTGAAATCTCAACATAAGCCAGTAGCTGCAGCAGATTCCCTTTTCTCTGGGCTTTAAACGTCCAGCATGTTGATTGCAAACATGTCTTAAAGATGAACTCATGCATTGTCCAACAGGCTTTGGAAGCTTTAACTGTGTTTAAAAGAAGTGTTGAAAAGAAATCCAACATTTGCAGAACTATGGTAATATGGTTACTGTTTATTTTACTTTTTAGCTTCCTTAGATTTGCCAGCTCAAACATCATGTTGCATTCTGTCATCACTACACGACATCAAATGAATATAATTCAGAATGAATGAATGAATATCTATCTGAATTATAACTTTTATATTTTAAAGAAACCACCAGTGTGATTTTATATGTTTACCAGCCTGGTAGTTTTTTTTTTAGTTATTAGCACGGGAGGTTTATCTAAATTTGATCTGCAATAATACGTTTATTTGAACCCTGATCTATTTACCTTTTCATCATGTGTAGTTAGATTTTATAAAATATTATGAACTACAAATATCAGGTATGGACTTCTGGCAGTGCCAGTGCCAGAGTAATACTATACTGTATATTGAAGCTATAATGGTGCACTGTAATCACTGATATACTGTGAAGCCTTATGCAGTTGTTTGGTTCTCTTTTTGATCAGTCATAGAATTAGAATTTCCCCACATACTGTCCATTGTAGCACTGATGATGCAGGATGGTGTCAGTATGTGATCATATATTTACTAATCTTGGTTTTTGCAATAAGTCAGTTTGAAAACACAGTTCCTTCAATTACAAGGCCTTATAGTATAATTGCTATCCTTGGTGCAGAATGACTAAATGTGGACCAAAACAAATGACCAGGTGGACTACAGAAAAGTGCAGCAGTATAAAGAACCCTAGTTGCTGCCAGAAGACCTTGATGTTTTCTAAAATGGACATGGATGCAGACATGTGTCTGTGCTTGAATACACATGTGTACATATGTTCAGTGGGCTGCATGCAGATTCTTGTGTGGACATTGGCACATGATGAAATCATTATCAGTGGATGTCAACAACTAGCCAAACCAAAAAAAAAAAAAAAAACCCCAAAACCCTGGTATAGTCAAAATAGACGATATGAGATGTACTTGTTTGTGTGACTCCCTGCTGCTGTACAACAAAACACTGAATGTTCTGACTACAAACTGCACTTGTACACTTTCATTCTGTCCTATTTTCTAATAAAAGGGTTAACCTCACCCACCCTTTTTCTTTCACCTCAGGGAGTAAGTGCTTGCTATGCAGTTTCCATGCAGTCAGCCTATATTTACCCTCTGACCTAGCAGAGTCTGTTCCTGTTCACAAATGTGTAACATCCAGACAGCAAAGAGCAACACACCCATTTTATCTCACTCTTCTTTTTCTTCACTTGTATAATCATACACTGCTGCTCAGCCTTCCTGGCTTCCCTCACCAAAGCAGGAAGTAAGTAAGGAGAAGTGTTGCTGATAACACACATACACAAACATAAATATATGCGTATAGGACAGATTAATGAATAAGAACCCGCATACATGCACTGATAAGGGTACATGTACAATAAATCGCACAGTAAGTGAGTCTTATACTCCACTTATGCTCTGGCTTATTCATGCCTCTCCAGTTTCATCTGTTGCTTTTTTGGAAATGAAGCAAATAAACCAGAGTAAAAAGGAGAGTGAGGATCTATAGAGCAAAGAGAACTGACACTGCGTAAAAAAACAGCCTCCGTAAAGTGGAATGATTAGTGCTTTTATCGCCCATATCAGTATCACTACCCATTGTCTCAGAAATCCCCTCTCCACTGCCTCTTTTCTTTATCCTGTGCCTGGGACCCTTAATGGTTTCTCTGGCCACAGCTTGAATTGGCAACATCTGTCAGGATGGGACTGAGTAGATACATTTTAAGAGATGGTTGGACAAAGGAAGGAGAGAAAATAGTAACTGTGTTGAGGAGGGAAAACAGCTGAAGCATAAAAGGAGAAGATAATGTTTTTATAAATATACCTGGCAGTGTTATGAGCAATCCACTTAAGTAGGAGAACTAAGATCAGTGTCCATACAACGTCACACAAAGTAATATTCACTGTATATACTGATATAGCATCGTAAACAGAAACTATAACCACAGGATGAATCATTATTATTGACTTTTACAGCACATGGAATTAAGTGTTCACAAATTGACAATTTATATGCCTGTCAAGCTTTCTGCTGGCACACAATGCAGTTTTCAGTGATAGCAGTGGCAGATACCACTCGAAATGTCTCATAATAAATATTTTGGTCCTTAATTGGTCCTAAATATCAGGCAGCAGTAAACACCAAAAGCAGATTACTCCTTTCTATCCAATATTTATGTTGGTGCTGAAATGATTTTATCAGTTGTAATCTCTTAAAACCTATTGAGTGATTGCATCGACTGAAAATGTAGTTTATTATTTAAAAGAAAGGTATTCGATGGCTGCACTTGATATGGGGCTAAAATACTGAAGCTGATGCTGTAGGTCCCAGGCAGAATAATGAGTATGTCTACCAGATGATTATCAGTGCTGTAGAAGACGCTCTTGGGGTGTGGACTAATCAATGTTTTTACCAAACTTGAGACTTACTGGGATTGCTTTACTCTGTTGTCTCCTCCAAGGGTGATAAGGCAGCTCTGTCCAGCTGGCTATGGTGTGTAATGTAGCTTCAGGTCAGCAACTGTAGGGACGTTTGCAGTAGATGGAGTTCAGTTCTGTCGCATCTCCACAACGGGAAAGCGAGACGTGTTAAAGTGTTTCCATTAGAGGTCAACAATGTCTCCACCAGCACTGACTGGGCTTTTCAGACCATCACCTAGAGCTATAATACATATGTCTGCACCATGGGTAGGTGTACCTGCATCGGACTTAATCATTTCTAATGAAGCACAGCCAAAAGGTTTTGAAATAAGTATAGTACCAGCACCACTTTAAAAACCTCATCTCACGGCTGCCACCTTGGTTATCAATGACTCTTATATTGCCTCATAAAGGTAGAAAGGCTTCTGTAAGAATTAGCATTATTATGAAGGTTCTAAGAAGAGCTCTACTACAGGCACATATACATTTAATTCTGTTTCTATTTAAATCTGTTTTTCCTCTTCTGACTTTAGTGAATTAATAAGGATCAAAGTAACAAGTACAATTAAGACAGATTGTAGATGGTGTAGGAAAAGCAAGGTCAGGCTGACTTCTGCTTTTCAAAAGATTTATTTTGAGTCTGATATCTGCTGCAGCCAGCATTACCTCTGCACAAACTGACCCCTATTACATGTATGCTAGTACAGTACATTTGTCAGTCCTCAGACCTTTAATGGTTACACATTTAGATCCTGAAGGTCAAGAATGAGTGGATGAAACACTTCTGTCTTGCTCCTGACAGAGTTGGGGCATGTTTTTTTTCCCTGATGACAGGGGCTTAGCATTGTAACTGACTTTGACAAATTTCACTGTCACTGCTTGGGCCTCTATTACATCTATCACCCACAGGCCTCCAGTGCCCACACACTATTCTTCTGACTGTGCCATGGACACCCATCTGCCACAGCCTATACGACCATATAATTCTTAACCTGTGGTGCTTACAGTCTGCAGTATGACAGTATTTTAAATATTTAACATTGCTGTAAGATTTGGCATGGTTGGTTGAACCAGATATACAGTAAATTCAGGAAGCCTCATGAGGCTGAATCATTTCTACAGCCTGTTCACCATAAGAATAGGTTAAGGCAATCCAACATGCTTGACAGTAAAGGGATACTAATAAAGTTCATACATGCAGTGCCAGTCAATGCATGATCCAGAACCTACATCTGTCCAAATGGAGATGACGCTCCATCTAACAGTGACTGTTAGATAAAGGTCATCTAACAGTCATCTATTATCTATCAGTAGTAACCTAAACTGTCAAGTATGCACACAGTAAGAAGTGCAGTAATTGTAGTAATTGGAACTTAAAATATACAGGACAGTGTGCAGTGTTGGCCTTTAGAAATGACTGATGCACACACATTTCTAAAGTTTAAAAATAGACATGAAAAGAATATTAAAAAATCTTCTATTAGCTGCCAGCCTCCCACAGTCACTTGGGAGCAGGTGTGTGAGGGCACAAACTGTCACACATGTGTGCTGAGAGGCCAGACAAATAAATTGAAAGATAGGCTGAAATCAGGTTCTTCTTGGCATGCACCTCAGCTATGTCTTTGCCCATCAGTCATTGCCCCATTTCATCCTCCAAATGCTCTTGATGTATGAACAGGTTTGGATTTCTTGATAAGAAATGTTATTAAATGAATGAACTGTTTCATAGCTTTAATCGTTTGGTGGATTGCTGCCAGAGCTGGAGGAACCCAGAGAGACGGGAAGGGCAAATTGGGAAATAAATAAAAGGAAAGAAAGGAATGGAAAGTGAAGTTTTGATACCCAAAGCTAGTAACCTTTTAGCTAACGAGTGGTTTGGAGACTCCTCTTGCTCGTATTGGCCTTTATAGAGTTCAAAGGGCAAATTTTAAATGTGTGGCCCTTTCTCTTACCTTTATTTAGCCTGGATGGGCCAGCTGAGTAGCACTTGCACTTTAACAGCAGCTCTCTGCTGTTTAGTCACAGAACTGGGACACAGAACATGAATCTTGGCAATCAGGGTAATGAACGAGTGGACAAGGCCACCGTTTGTTTGATAATCTTGTAGTGTGTAGGTGACCACAAACACTATGGGATGGTGATTACTGTAGATTAACCACAACCCAGGGATTTAATATTTACTGTGCTGATCTTATTGAACACATGATATATGATATGATCAGAAGGTACACTGCGCTTGTACAGGTCATTTGTCTAATTACCTTTAGTTTTGATCTTGTGCATTTTGCATTTAGCATGTTATTGTCCATTTTATATCCAGAAGTGTCCACATAAACCTCAATTTCAGAAAGACACTTCTAAAATTCTTGTGTGTGTGTGTGTGTGTGTGTGTGTGTGTAGGTGGGGAAGTGACTAAGCCAAGGTTCACTCAGTACTTCCGGGGCAGCCTATCTGGACTGACCATCAGACCAGGGAAGATCGAGAGTCAGAAAGTCATTTCCTGTCTGCAGGCCTGCAAAGAGGGACTGGACATCAACAGCCTTGAGAGCCTTGATAAGAGCATAAAGGTACTGGCACACAAAAAATCAAGAGAGAAGCCTGACTTTGGTCAGCCTAAATAGCTGCTTTTCTTTAGTTGACCAAGCTATCGCTGTTACAACAGTAAGTAGTACAGTAAATCATAACAATTTACAATGATTATTGTTTTGATAAAAAATATTAAGAGGGTATATTAATATTTTTTATATTTTAGGAAGAGTGTCCGCACTATTAATTGCAAGTGCTCAAATCAGATTTGTATGTGCAGACATAACTTAGTAATGAGTAAAGTTAGGCATTACAGTTTCTCAAATGGTAATATTATTACAGTTATTAATCCAAGTAAAGCTGCATTACCATGTTTCCCGAACACACCTTGAACTTTCTCTTGGGAGACGTGTGCAGCCAAGCAAGTTCGCATTGGCTACTAGCCAAAAAGCAAACGTAAAACATTGGATGGATGAGGGGGAGACAGATAATGGTGCTTTCCCAGCTGGAATTGTTTTGTCATTATGAGGTAGATTTCCTGGAATTTAGCTGCAAATTATTACCCAGAAAATAAAGGGACACCTGGTTTTCTAACAGCCATCCTGACTATATCATAAACACACATTTTGATCCCAGTTGACAAAGCAAAACAATTTCTTTAAATCAGCACAGCTGAATCACCAGTTGGCTTCCTTGAAACTCCTCTGCTACAATCCTCTGGCTCAGATAATCCATCTCTCTCCACTATGGAAGATAGAGGGCACACAAGATGGATGGGGGTTTGTGAAGACTCAAAGCTATCCCTCTATGCAATCACCCACCCACTCTGAGTTCCCAGCTCTTGAGTCTTCCCCACTTCTTTTCTCCTGCTGCTGTTTTCAATAGAGCTACCTTGCAAAGTATTGCAGAACAGAGATCTTTGCCAGCCTTTTGAGAAGACAAGATGGGATCAGGTGGGTGACAGAGCAGAGGAGAGAAAGGGGAGAAGGACAAGCTCTCTAGTGTAGTTTATCTTTTGAGATTTCATTTTCTTCTTAGCCACACACTCATCTAGCTCCCACACGTCCAAGGAAGGAAGACAGCTTTTAGTCAAGCTGGTAGGGGGCTGGCACTGCACAGTCAGTGGAAAGGAATAACAGGAAGGGATGGAGAAGGAGGGAGGCAAAGACAGATAGACAGAAAGTAAAGCAAGGAGAACAGAAGATGAAAAGAGACCGCAAGTGACTGAAAGGTGTGAACAGGAAAATGACAGGGGAAGGAGAGTCTATGGAGAAACTCATGAAGTGCTGAACTACTGTCACCCTGCTGCTTAAAGCCAGTTTTAGAAAATGGGAGACACTCAGTATACTTCCAGCAGAAGAACACTAAACCCTCTTTAGCAGAAGATTGGCTTCAAATTCCTACCATCAAAAACTGCAGAAGAACATACATCTGCACCTCTGTCAAGTTTACTTGAGGTTACAGAATATTCTGTAGCCCTGTGGTGTACAAGGCCATAGCAGTGTTTTCCTCATGTTTCAGCTTATTTACCACAAACTACTGTACTTACATATTTCTCTTAATATCATTCTGTTTCAGTCTTTTGTCTTCTAGGGACCAATATGAAAACTGATGAAACTACCAGATGATTCATCACAGCAAACTTCAAATTTGCTTTTGTTAATTAAAATAATCACATTGCTGTTGCATGGTAATTCAGTACAAATACCATGTTCGTGTTTATGAAGTCAAGCAAGTTTTGAGTCTCTGCGAGCTAAAAATTTTAAAAATGAACATCACTGTCTAATGCTCTCGTATGATTTGTACATTTCAACTTAATAATTTCAATATAATTTAATTTTTACCTCACTCAAACTCAAAACATCTAATGTAGGTATTTGTAATTAGACATATTGTATGTGACACATTAAAGACGCATACTTTAACAAGCAGGTTAAACCAGAGATGGTTTAATCTCCTCTGCTAAACCCACTGTATGTTGTATCGTCAGGACCATAAGAGGAGACGGACAAAATCAACAACAAGCTGTGGAACATTGCACTTAGTACTGTAACTAAAGCTCCAGATGTTTCATTCCAGAAACATATGTAGACTAAAGAAGGAGTACTGAACCTATGTTCATCAGGTAGCCAGAAACATGCCTTCACACATCTTCACATCTTTGGCAAAATATCGAATACAGGTTTAATATGTGTTGCACTTAATTATTTAATAAAGACATCTGGAAGTTGCTCCTTGTATCAGAAACTAGCTTTGAGATTTTACTATTTTATTGTGTGCTTACTCTATATACACTGTATTTCTAAATTCATGGATTTGCTCATATTCCAGCGTGAAAACTCTTATATTTTAATTGTGGGAGGAAAGGGAGCAGCAGCTAATTCTTGCCAAAGGGCTCTGTAGGTTTGCTGTCCAGGAGAAAGTTTGTCTTTGTCTGTTACAGTATGCTGAGATATCCTGGGAGATTTCCCTCCCTAGTATCAGTCTGGGCAAATTAATAGCATCTCAGTTAGAAGTGAGTGTGAAATCCTTTACCCCTGTTTTCTCATGGGCTGCTACATTTCGCAATCCTTCTAACAGGACTGTTTTCTCTTTCCATAGTTCCACTTTAACCCAGCACAGTCCATCCTGGTGATGGAGGGAGAGGACTTGGAGAACATGAACTCTGCTGTGCGGAAAGTTTCCTACATCAACTCACGCCAGTTTCCCACACCAGGCATCCGACGTCTGCACATCTCTACTACCGTACAGTAAGCACAACACTTCTCCTCCTTCTTTATGTTGTTACAGTAGTATTTTTCCCTTTCATTTTTACTTCCTACATTCATACATTTGTCTACTTTCGACCGCTCCAACTGTCTCTATTTCTCTAACTCTCTTTTCTCAGATGTGAGACAACCCACCCTGACACCTCTGTTAAGTGTTAAGACACCACAGCAGATATCACAACTTGGCTGATACATAATTCCTTTCTCACACACTGATCCATTTTTTTCTCATGTCTCTCTCTCTTTCTCCTTTCCTCTGCTGTCACTTTCCTTTAATACAACATTTGCTGTTTGCTGTCACCACCAGGGGCCATTTTTTACATTTTCATGCTATGTATTAATAATTCTGCCTGGGTTTTGCCAGAGGAATGAGAGAAAGAAAGATACAAAGCGAGAGTTTGTGTGTGAGGGAGAGAAGCAGAGAGGAAGAGAGACTGGTAAAACAGCCAAACAGCCTCCCCTTGGTGGATTACCATTAAAATTCATGATTGTTTTAAATATATGTAGACCCCTGCAGCACAGCCCTGGGGGCTCACTCTTCTTTTTGGTTTCAATGCACAGCGGTGGGAACTTCAACTAACAACGTGTGTGTGTACATGCACGCATGTGGGTGTGTACTGCACAGGCTCTCATCGTAGCTACAGGCACATCGATTATCAAGGAATACATTATGCTGGTGACAGCAGAGCTTGCGTCATTGCTAAATGTTTATGGTTTTCTTACAGACTTCTGACTGCCGCCTGCAGAGTGTATGAAGG
>OMLM01009818.1:0-40330 GCA_900302695.1 Helostoma temminkii | reverse complement strand
TGCAGATACACACTTAGCTGAAACAGTACACACTTATTACACTTACTAGGTACAGCATTGGTTGTTTAATCAATCAAGATTGTTCTGTTATTTAGCCTAAGCCCACTGATGTAAGTGGGTGGACAAAATTATAAAAACACCTGTCTGTTAAACAACAGCACAAGCTGGACACACATCACAATGATGACACATTTCAATCAACAGATCTTTTTTCACAGTGTGAACAAAAACCTTAATTAGGAAGTATTTTACCACAGGAATGTGATAATAGACTTAATTTGTTCAGCTTTTATGTAATAAACCACCAACTGACTGTTTGTGGCTAGTGTGTTAGAGGATGTCGATTCAAAAGCATAAGGCCTTTGTTTTTACGCTCACATGAATGTCAGGCACAAGGACGATAACTGAGAGTGAAGCACATCAGCAGCTACAGAAAAACCTTGCCTCCTTGCCACAGACAGTATCATTCCTTGCAAATATACAGATGTTAGTAAAGCTTGGCGATGCAGTTACACTTGTTTCTCGCTGACACTTAATAACTGCAATTACAGCAGGCACTGAGAAAATAATTAAGCAAAGAGCACCAATCTTAACAACAACCCTTGTGGGCTTTCATTGAGCGTGGTTTAGAGGCTGTACTTACTGAAACAGTATTCACATGAAAATACGTATATTTACTGTTTCCTAAACTGTCAACAAAAATAAAACACCCCACTCTTTTATTCGACTCTAAAAAGAAATTGTACACCAGAACAGAGTTCTACTCAAGTTATAGTTGAGAATTATTCAAGATCACTTACATCTACACACCAATAGGAAAAGATAATGGTGGAAGTTGTCTTGGCCTAACAAGTGCAACTAAGCAGTCAGTAGAGTGAGGTAGATGTCATTCAAGCACAGTCTAGTGAATGTCCACACAGTATAATGAATAGTTTTAATCAAGTAAGTAAAATACCTGTGTTCTGTACGTGGACCATCATTCATGTGAACATGGTGACTAAAACAAAGTGGAATAATGGCAGAGCTGCTGGACTGGATTACATTAGACTGTACAGGTGGCCAGTGATCACTATCATCACTTAGCTTTTTTCACTGTTTCATAATTGGCAGCTGGTGAGCTCAATTAGACTGGTCCTACTGTCAAAATACTGGTGTATGTTTATGCAGAACGTTTGAGATCAAGGGAAAGGAAAAATAAAATCATGTCACTGAATGAACCTGTAATTATTATATACAGGTGTTGTGGCATCAGAGCTGTCCCTGTGTTATTGTCACATCAGTGATTAGACTTTATGACAAGCACTCACAAAGATAATTATACAGCAGGAGATATTTTTGACTTCTTGCACTTGAGCGCTTGACTAAAGATATGTTCAGAAACAGCTTAATTCAGCAGTAAAAAGTCTGGTTATCAAGGTGATTATTTCAGTTACTGTATATGAGAAAAAACAAGTGTAGTGATTACTTTTTAATATTGTAAGTGTTACAAGAAACATTATAAGACTCAATATGATTTTCAATGTTGAGGTATTTTGTACATTATATTTGTATAACACAGCTTTGATAAGGCTCAGTTTCATCTGGGTTAGCTAGGCTGTGCTATGGCCTCCCACCATGAAACAAAAACTCCCCCAGACTGGCATTGACAGTATCACTCTGTATAAAAAAAACCAGATGTGTTAGTTTCTGTTAATTAATGTGTTAATTCCTCTAAATGCAACAAAATTTGTTTTGTGATGATGCCTAATAACTGCAATTACTTCAGGCACTGAGAAAATAAAAGTAACTGGCAATAATCTTTGCAACAGCCCTTTTAGGCTCCCGTGTCATATTTCTTTATAATTGAGTTGGACTGGCTCCAGGTTTGTTTGGTTTTTTTTTTCCTTCCACATCTCTTCAGGCCCACGCAGCAGCCGTCTCCCTGCATCACTGAGTCTGTATCTCCTACTGCTCACAACAATGGCTTAGTGCCTGACTAGTGAACAGACACACACCAGGGCCATTGCCACAGGAAAGAAAGAGAGAGATTACACAATGCCCTAAACCTGTTTTTGTTTCAAACTGTGGCCTAAGACGTCCTAGGAGGATAAGAGACAATATTTAGTTCTTCATCCAGGTGTCAGGAAAGGTTTTTGGGATTTATAAAATATATATATATTTCAAGAAACAAAGTATGAATTTGGTCTTTTCTGTGAGCTGAGTTAAAGCCAGTAAGTAAACATTCTGATACAGCCATAGCAGGAGTGTGTCCATGCGTATTAGAGAGGATACAGAGCAACAGTTGTATGACATTGCAGCTGTTACTGATGACGCAGAATGGTGATGGTTCTTTACAGTTTTTGTTTTCTGCTCACTGTAGAGTGAACAAGTGCTCTCTATGCGGCTTCAGGTGTGCTGTGCAGTGTGTATATTTAACGATGTAACATGCTAATAAGGCATCAGTGTGACAGACTCCTAAAGGAATGTTGGGCATCTGAAATCTGGAGCAGGTTACAGAGCTACAGTAGGGAGAGAAAGCGCTGATGTCCTTCCCACTGACAGATGTTTATGTGCTTGACAGGCCTTTGTGAAATGTAAAAACAAAATAATTTGCTTGTTTGTTCAGCTTTCACTACCTCCAACACCTCCACTCTCAGCACCCCCTTCACACCCTTGTTTTAATGTCTCCTTTCTATTTGATTGATATGTAATCTAGAGTCTTTACTTTGAATTCGTTTGTGCGTATGTCTGCTCTTCCTTTGAGGCGCAGTGTGAGCTCGCAGATAGCTAGCTCGAGTCCTAGAGAGTCAATATGTGTCCGTCCATTCAAGGTTGCCAATGGATGCTGTGCTATCACACAGCGACAGGCAGGCAAGGAGGTAGACATGCACATATGAAAACACAGCAGGCTCACTGTTGCTGGTCTCTGTCTGGTGCCTGAGTACTGACAGAGTGTTTTACCCCCTGAATAACTCCATGCACTGTGGTCTGGATTTGGACTTAATAGATGAGGTTTTAGTGCAGCATGGGGCCCTGTAGCTGTTGATAAGCTTTATTAGCTGCTGCAAGTCTAGTTTTACATTCAGTTGCTGCATAGGTATACAGCAGCTTATGCGACAGCCAGAGTTATTTTATAAAACATCCTCAAGTGCTCCTCTGTGCTTTCTGTCATGCTTTGTGCTGTGTATCAACTGGATGGACCTTATAAATGGTATGACCTTCTCCTCACTCGAACAGGGTTTGCCCATGTAGAGGAAGAAAGTAAAGTTGATGACTGTCATACAACCCTGAAAGGCTACTTAACTAGACATAAAAACACATTATTTCATATAACCACAGATAACCACAGGTCAGAAACAGATGTTCCTGTTAGTTAGTATAGAAAAGTAGTACTACTTGAAAAGAAGGTACTATTAGATTATAAAAAATATAACAAAAAAATTTACATTAACAGAAACCACTGTCATCTGTATACTAAATATTAGATTATCTTGCATGCATGTATTTATCTATTTATACAGACACTGTTGATGTTCTGAAAGTAACAGGAAACAACAAAACATCAGTATAGTAATACAGTAACAATGACCACTCTTGAATGATATGTGAATTAACCACATTTTTGGAAAGCTGAGTTGAATTTCATTTGCTACACACAAGCCTGGCCTTGTGCTCAACCAGAAAATCCTGAGGGAGAATGTCCTGCCATCAGTTTGTGACCACAAGCTCAAGCACAACTGGGTTATGCAGCAGGACAATGATCCAAAACACATCATCAAATCCACCTCTGATAGGCTCAAAATAATAACAATAATTAAGGTTTTGGATGGTAATTGGTATGACCTTAAATGTGGCTAAATAAAACAATTCTGCAAGGAAGACTGGGCCAAAATTCCTCCACAGCAATGTGAATTGCCAGTTATCACAAATGCTTGATTGCAGCTGTTGCTGCCAAGGGTGGCACAACCAGTTTTAGAGGACGATTGAATAAAATCATCAGTTAAAAATGGAATTATGTATTTACTCAGGTTATCTTTGTGTAATATTAAAATTTGTTCATGTGACAAATATGCAAAAAAACAGAAAAAATTAAATTAACGTGTTAAATTTTGTTTGTTTAATCCAAACAGATACATAAAACAAAATGTAAAACCATAATTTGGATTTCCTATGTTATGTACCTCTTACTTTTATGGTCTTCTTCACCCTTCCATCTCCAGGTGTTTTGGTGAAGATACATGTATCACTATCCCTGATATTGATGCAGTGGTGATGGTGCTGCAGCCAAGTGAGCCCAGGATTACCATCACTGGAGTGGAAAGACTAAGCTGGCCCGCTTCTGACCTGAGGGAGCCAAGAGGCATAGCTCTGTTTCAGGACCTCCACATCATCAGCACAGTGACCAGGGCAGATGCCACTGCACATCACACAGGTATGTAGTTAACATTTGCACTATATAATGTGTTCATTTTAAGACATCAAGTCCAACACAGTGGTCAGTATGTGAATACTTTTCGAACCTCTTAAGAAAAATGTCTTTGGGTGAAGCTGGTGAGATGGAGATGGAGAGCTGGATTTGAACCTTGTAGCATTAGCCAGTTGCTGTATTCTGAATGGTGTCAATTTACCATCTTCTTGCATCTATATCAACCCAGAACAAACACAGCTATCATCTTCACGTCAAATGCAGTGGTGGGGAACATATTGAGTTTCTGTATTATCTATGTGACATTTAGTTTTAAAGGTCCCTTGTGTATAATGTTGTACTGCATTTCTAAATGAATATTTTCACTTTTAGGGAATAGTACCTTAGTTGCACAATGTACTTCCCCTAGTAACAACTTTACACAAGTTTATACAAGTTTCAGCATAATCTCACAAAGTAGAAGACGCATACATCCCTTCAGGTAGAAATCTGACTTGACTAAATATTTAAGCAGTTTTTCATATTGATAATGTGTTCACTCATTCATGAAGTCTCATCCCTATGCAGCGCCACCTGACTCCCATCAAAATAAACCTTGAGAGAAAGCTCAGTATTTCATAATGCCTCATGAGACTGCAAATCAGGAGCAGCAAATGGTTCTTTCATCTAGCACGTCTGCACCTACAGTGAACTGAAGAAAACAAAAGTTTTAAAATTCCCCAGTGTAGTAGATGTAAATATTATATTTTGTCAAAAATGTTGAACTATACATCTTCTGTGTGTGTTTATTTATACACATATTTATATGTTTATATACAAGAGAAGCGAGAGCATCGTTGATCTGTGTGACATGACACATGTACATGTACTGTAGGAGTGCATGGATCTATTCAATTCAATATTTTTTATTTATATAGCGCCAAATCACAACAAAAGTCATCTCAAGGCACTTTACAATGTAAGGTTTAAGACCTTACAATACAACTAAATAATAATGAAAACCCAACAAATCCCCCTTTGAGCAAGCACTAGGTAACAGTGGAGAGGAAAAACTCCCTTTTTAAGAAAGGAAGAAACCTCCAGCAGAACCAGGCTCAAGGTGGGCGGCCATCTGCCTCAGCCGGTTGGGGTGAGTGGAAAGAAAGAGAAAAGAAAAGCTACTACCGAGTCTACTAGTGTTTTTCTACGATGGGCACCCTGAGCTTGAGAGGAGCAATTCAAAATTGCAACATTGTGCGGGAAAAGAGAAAAAAGACAAAAAAATAAATAAGATGGATGTAAGGACAGCAAGATTGATATAGGAACAACTTGACACAGCTCTGCCACTCAGCCTTGCCTCAGTTGCCTCTCGCAGTATAGCAAAGAAAATACCCTTTAAAGCCCAAAAAGCAATTCCACATATGTCACTATTATATACAGATACAATTGTAAGGCTGGTTTTTGTATTAGTGTAGTTGGTCACACAACCTGCAAACTAGAAAACCTTTTTTTCATCATTTTATGTACAAATTATGCTTCTTTTATGTAACATGTAAGTAAGTAAATACTAACTATGTAAGTAAAGTACAAGCACTGGAGTGATGTAGTGGAGTAGAAGTCAAAAGAAGAATAAAATAGGGGTAATCGAGTACAGGTAAAACAGTTTACTGTAGTAAACGTACCACTAGTTTGCACATACAGCTACACTGTAGCACTCTCACAGACACAGTTGAGGACGATTGCCGTAATCTGCAGTGTAAGCTAGAGCACTTTGTTTCATACAGCTCTTCTGGCCTCACCAATATGTTGAGTCAATTTCCTGCTGCAGAATCACTCTCCACACAGGTCTATAGGAATTAGCTCTTCCACTGTTTCTATATCTTCCCATTTGTCAGTATTCAATTGTAGACCCTCTTCTACTGCCTCTCCTACTGCCTAGCAGAAGACTGATTCTTCAGGTTATACCATCTTAACTGGCTGCAAATGAGTATGACGCTTAAATCTCTGAAGCTCTAGTTACGACCTGTGATCTGACCACCGAGGCAGGAACAGCCCACTTGGCCCTGCTCAGCCTCAGGCCCCACCGCTCGCAGCCAATTAGAAGTAGATAAGCAGACTGAGAGGGAGGTTTTATCCTTCCTTTGTGTGTAATGTGGCAGAGGAAGAAGAGCACAAAGTGGCATTGCTTTCAGGAGTTGGTTGAGCTCTCTCTGTTCGTGAAATAGAAACTGCAGCTGGGGGGAACAGATTAGCTGGAAGCCAGAGAAAGACACAGAACTGGAAAGAAAGAGATGGGAAGAGAGAGTGTGTGTGGGAAAGACACAATGAAGTTCCATAATGAGCATATTGTGTGTTCTTTCTAGGCTTAAAGGATTTGAGATAAATCACATATATCTTTTGCAGGGCATGCAATAAGTTTCTTTTGGACCCTTTTGTCTCTTGTCTCTCTGTCATTCATATTTTTATTAGACTTGCTCAGCGTTGCCTCATCCTCCTCTCTCTGATACATACTTTTCTAGGCCTGATGTGTTTACTCAAAGACAAGGTCATCAGTTCATGTCTTAACTCATCCTCTGCTTAACATTTTGACCAATTTGCTTTCACTGTCATCCTCTGTTCTCTTTCTCCCATTCTGCTTTGCTTTAAAGCGTTTTCCTTTATCTTCCATTCATTTAGTTCCAGGCTTTCAACACTCATTGGCTCTCTCAGTCTCTCACCATCTCTTTAATCATCCTTGTAATACTTTCTAGAGAGCCCTCCCACACAGCTCTGATCACTATTGGCTATAAGATCATAGGAACTGTTCCTGAGACAGCCCTGCACTCAGGATGTTCTTCAGGATGTTATTTTATAAAGTACTAGCTTTCGCAGGTTAACAAGCAAACCCGGTTGAGTAAGTACCAGTGACAAGCACAAATAGTTGGAGATGATAAAATAATAAATCGATGCCATGATAAACATTTGACTATTTCCATCTAGCTAATTTGGAGCAACATCAGCAACATCGTCATTAATTAGAATTAATTTTGTGCTTAATTATTGTGCCCCTAGCTGCCTGATATGATAAAATGTCAGTCCAATTTTCACAATTTGTTTTCACTCTTCCTTTTAAAGCTGTTTAGCTGAAACTATTCAACAATGTTAACCAGTTAGCTGTTAACTTTGTCTCTCTGCTGTCTGGGGCTAGACAGATGGTGTCTTTATCAGAACACTATTTCTGAAAACAGCTTATTTGCTACAACAAGCTGCTGCTCAACCATAACAATGCTAAACTAAACAAGGCTAAAAAGACATGTTTCATATAACACTTCTGAAACACAGCTTTCTTTCTACCTTTTCTTTTCTGCATCATATACAGTACACCTCGCCTCCCAGAGACCACCTGCCAAAAACACACACACCACATATCTGTCTTTCTCCATTGGGAATCTGTTAAATGGGCATATCTGGTTCCCTCCCTTGGGAGCGTAGAGTGAGGGAGAAGGCTGGGTAGCAGTGAGAGATGGCAACTAGCTCTTAGCAGACTGTCAAAGAGCTCTACCAACTATCTAGCAGTGCTATGATGGAAGTTGTCTGAGGGGACTTGTTACCACAGCAGCTCATGGCAATGTCTGTGTCCAGAGAGTTGACTAGTAATTGGAGTCTGGGAGTAAATCCATTGTGTCTTGTACTGTGTGAATAGTCGTTATTCAAAGTGGTAAAGGTTTTCTTTCTCAAATGTCTGGAATGGCAGCAACAATACGACTGTCAGAGGGCATGTCTGGAATAGTATATGGAATAGTATATGGAATAATATATACAGTATATTTGGTTTCCTCACATAATTTGCTTAATTTGGTCAAAATGACAGCAAAGGCGTGTGAACTACAGTGATCACACGGAAAATTGGCTTCTAAAAGAACCGTAGTGCAGTTCATTAGGAGTGAGAACATATTCTGAACCAAAAATAGAAAATGACCTCAATACGAAGTTTTATTAACAATTTATTAGCAATTCCACAGTAAATTCTGATCTCCTTCAAGGCAAATTACAATGAAGCGTGTGTGTGTGTGTGTGTGTGTGTGTGTGTGTGTGTGTGTGTGTGTGTGTGTGTGTGTAGCACATCGACCCGGGGTGCTAGAGGAGATCATTCACAACTTAGACTACTGTGATATCCTGGTGCTGGGAGAAGAGCTGAGGCCAGGGCAGGAGTCGCTCCAACTGCAGCGAAGTGCTTTGCTGGGAAAACACCTCGATGCCACCAACTCCACCTCTGGCATGTCTATATATGGTAAGCTGCTATGATAATAACATGACAGTTGTGTTCTTAGAAATGGCTTTTTTATGATAATGAGACAGGTCTACTGCTACTACTGAAACACACCTTTGATACATCAAATTAATTCCCTTTGTTTTGTCTCTGTTCAGCCTTGCCTTCTAACTGTTAATACATTACTCCCCTTTTCTTTCTGTAGTAATAACTACTGCTGCTGGTCTCTGTCCCATCCACAGGTGTAGATTCCATGTCCAATTACGAACAGGTGATCAGAGAGGTACACTATTATAACTGGCAGCCTGAACACCTAACAGAGAGGAGGTTTCACCTCACCTGCTCAGAGCTCAATGGACGCTACACCAGCAATGAGTTCAACCTGGAGGTCAGTCTGAAGCATGAAGCATAACTGATGCAATAATAATACAGCTGCTGTTAGAGTGGTGCTGCTTTGGTGCCAATATTCATCCTTATCTTACCAATAACTGTTTAATCTAAGACACAAGCAGCCGAACCATAACACTGGACCTAGATAACATTTGACTATATAGAAAATAAATAGTAAAACTAATATTACTATGGATAATCAATGAATTATTCATAATCTTACATTATGTTTGCGTCTCTACCAACATTATTTACTGTAGATTTAATGCAGTTGTCTTTAGTACTTTCAGTTAAGTCAGCTCAGAAGTCACATTCAGCCAACTGAGGCTCTGTGCATATTTGCAAAGACGATTAATACCATTAATGACAGTCAGCAGCATTTGCTGGTTGTTACTAGAGACCGTGCTGCTTTCTGCTACCAAGTGAACCAAAGTGCTTAAACTGGCAAAGTGACTAAGCTGACTCAGCTCAGGGCTTTGGCAACATTTTTACTTCGAGAGCAAATTAACCTCAGTAGGCAATCCAGTTCAAATGACAAGTTACAAGTACAGTATACCTTCATGCAGGGAACATTCATGACCTTAAATGACACATGTTTTATTAACAAATCTTTCCTTGACTTACTGTGTTAATGCAAACATTTTGCACCACTCAAGAGACACGCTGCTAGAGCCTGGTTCAACACATCAGAAAAGGCACACTGAACTGTTAGAGACCTCAGAGTATCAGGCTTCTCTAGCAGCAGAAACATTCTTCACAGTAAATGCCAAAATTAGTTTTACATGTTTTGTTCTGTTTCCAAAACATCCGCTCTATGAGTGAAGGGAAGTATACAGAAAAGAGAACCTGTAACTGACTCTAAAGCTAGATCAGTATATCTTGCAAAATCCTCACTTGTACTTCATCTGTTCCCAACCCAGGTCAGCGTACTGCATAATTCAGATGCTGGACAACATGTCAGCCACATGGTAGCACCACCTCAGTACATGCAGGTGGTCCACCATCCATCCACGATTCACGACTTTTTTCCCAGCCACAGCGTGGGTAAGACGACACACTAGTGTCTCCATTTCCTTTGTAAACAAATTGTTTGATGCATTTGTTGAATTTGTCTTTATTTCATTTGTTGTTAATGCATGTTGCGTATTAATATCACAGTATGTCAGATCAGATTACAGGAGTAGGTTAGCAACAAATAGCAATCAAATGTAAAAATCAAAGCAATGATGTAAGTAACAAACATGCTAGCTATAAGTTGATTGACAAGTGTGTTAGTTGTGGATAAATTCAAAGTCTGGCTGAAATTGCATTGCAGGGTGTAATGTACAGTAGTTAACAACACATTGTGTTTTGAGTAGGACTTATGATTCTTAATTGTGTCTCAACTGAAACAAACCAATTCTCCAAAGTGCTGTAAATACAAGTTGAGAAAATGGTGAAGCTACAGAAGAAGGTGTCAGACTTCCTCTAAACACAAATGTCCGTATGATAGCATGCTCCCAATGGCAACACAAACTAACAAACACTAAGGTGCTGGACAAAAGCTTTAACCTTGTGGTGGCTCTTTGTGGAGATATTACAGTTTGTGAATGTAGAAATCTCATGACACTCCATCCAGTAATTAGAGATACACTGAAAACCACAAATGCCAAACCTTCTGGCAGCACAAGAGGAAGTCACCAGAAGTCACACGAGATTTGAGTTCATCCCTCTGCGTTTTAAGAAAAGCAAGGACACAAGACGTGAATGGCTACACACAGCTCAGCAATGTGAAAAACCATAGTAGACATGACTATGATGTGTTTATATACCTTAGGAAATCCAATGTGAAAAAATAGATGATGATTTGACAAAACATTCGGATACCCTCGCAGACAGAAGGAGAAGTGCTGAGAATCAAAGCCTCTTGCCAACCACCAAATGGCAGCGGCTTGGTGGTTGGCAAGTTATCCATGCTGGGGTAAACAGAACTGAGCATCCAAGGGAATGCTCAGTTCTGCTTTCTAGTTTGTTTATCATACTGTTCATCAGACTGTTGAACTGACTCACACAGCTGGGCTCAGTGTAAAAGGGTCATCTCAGATGATGCAGCAGGCTTTTCCTCCTCACTCACTGCATATGGGTGTTCTGAAGTAAAGAGAACATGGTGAGGAGGAGAGACATTGGTTTTAATTGACCACATATGATTGAATTATTTATCACTTTCTAATGGACTATACTTAGAGTCCTGGAGAGTTCAGTGGCCAATGCTGTTAACAGCCCGGAGAGTTGGAGGAGCATGTGTGAAAATGAGGTCAAAAGAGGAGCAAAGATGGCTGGAAATCAGAGAGTGACATAGAGCAAATAAAAATAACATATCTCCACTTGTAGTTTGAGCCGTGACATGTGCAAATGTCTCAGATGATATCACTGCACTTTGTACGTAGAGCAGAGTTGAGGGAAAATGTCAGGGTGTGTGTGCGAGGATGCATATACTCAGCCAAGTTACTCTTAGGGGCTGCACGAAGCTTCACTCGGAGGAAGATCAAAGGACGTAGATTTAGTGTGAAAATCTAGAGAACTAGACTGAATCAAATGATCGTCTGAAGAGTCCTCTGTGAGTCTCACCCTTGTTAAACACGCACACTCACACCAGCAGGGACTAGCGTTGAGGGGGCAGGCGTGAAGAAGCTGTGTTATTTCAGCAGGGTGGAGATTAGAGCAGAAATAAACATTATAGATCAAGGAAAATCCCTCAGTGTATGTTTTGGTTATGGTACTAAATAGGGCTTATGATCCAACTTTTTAAAACATATTTGGTACAATCTCTAACTCTTTCTGAATTCAAGCCAACAAACCATGGGTACAAATTATATTAAAAGTTTAAACACTGACCAAGTTACTTCTATATGCTGGCAGACAGAGTCAAATTGAGTCAAATAAAAAAATGTAGGATTTCCAGGCTACATTAGTTGAAAGAAAGATCAGGAATCAGTCATCATCAACAGCGACCTTTTTACTGTACTTGTTAAGCCAAAAGTCCTTAATAGTTCAGACTATGGATCTTTTTAAAGCCCAAATTGAAAAACAATAAATGACCAAAGTACTTTGTAGAAACCTCAGAGGACTATAGAAAATAGAAAATATTTACTAAATTAAAGTAAGATGTGGATTTTTAAAGCCATGACTACAGTAGATGAGCTAAGATGATGTCCCATTAATCTTTTACTTATACTTTAGAAGTATTAATATGAATTGAGTAGTTCTTTTCAGGACCTGTAATTCAGATACTACATCTAAGTCCCCACTATTTTAGATCAATTGTGGTTTTCTGCTTAATGAAAGTACCTCACCTTCAAAGTGCAACACTAAATGAATGTATCTCTTCATGTGTTACCAAAATAGTTCTTACCTGGCCAAGGTCTTTAAAACTAACTTTTAGGTTTTTTTGACAGGACAGTGTTTTTCATCACTCCTTGATCGCTTACATTTCTCTCACCTATTTTTCTTCTCTCATCCTGTGGTCAGGTGTACCGAGTGCTGCCACTGTTGTAATTGTAATATGTATCGCCGCCCTGGTGGTCGTAGTGGTGCTTGGCATCTACCGCATCCACCTAACTCACCAGCAGGAGGTCAAGTTGGCTGAGACAGCTAAAGATGCAGACACAACCTGGGATGATTCAGCTCTAACGATCACCATCAACCCAATGGAGGTAGGAGGATTCTAGTTATGGTTAAAATGCTGTCGGGGGGGGAAATAAAATGCACAAAATTTAAGTGAATGTGAACATGAATGTTCTCTTTAGTTATTGTGGTTTGTTGGTTTAAAAATTAATCTCTCATCAACTTACCACAGAACCTGGAGGACCCTCAGGCTGCACAAGGAGAGGCCAGCGAGGAGGATGAAGAAGAACAAGAAGAAGAAGAAGAAGAAGAGGAGGAGGTGGAGGACGATGACGATGAGGAAGAGGAGGATGACATCACCAGCGCTGAGTCAGATGACAGCGAGGAGGAAGTGGATGTCCAACTACCCAGGATGCAACGCCCAAGCAAGAATGGACAAAACTGGGACAAATCGACAATATCTTATTAAAACGCACACTTACAGTCACATATACACACAAATTCTGCAACACATCCATACTGAAATCTCTAATCAGATGAATGAAATAAACAGACTTTATGTGTTGTTCATGCACCAAAAATGAGATAATATCTCCCCCTACTGGAAGACTACTCAAACACACAGTGCAACCTTTAACCTTAGCCCTGTCAGCAAACCTCCAGTTTTATACAGTTGATGATAAATAATATGACACCAGAACTGCTCCTCAATCAAATGACTTTCATCCTTCCTAAAAGAGATGTTCATCCAGTTTAAGTCATTCCGTTAGAGGTGTTTCCCTTCAAAATAATAGTCTGCACCACAGCTACAGTCTTTAATGAATAAAGTTGATTAAATCTTGTTTCGTCAGTTCTACCTGACACCAGACATTCAGTTTGATGTGTCTAATGTCACAATGAGATTTCTGATGTCCCATAAAAATGCAAATCAGTCTTTATTTATGAAAACTGGGTTGCAAGTTTAAAGGAACTGACAATTTTTAGTTTGTATACTTCATAATATTTATCAGTCTTTATGCTACCCTATGTGGCAAAGCCAGGTGATTTTACAGAAATAGAATATTTTCAATGGTACTCAAAAACAATAAAAAAAAGAAAAAAAGATCATGTGCTCACGTGCAAAGATTATGTTGAACTAGTGGAGGGGTCTGAGTTTTGGGTTTTTGGGATAGTCAGAGGAGTCTCCTTGCAAAATTTTATACGCTCCTTTCATGTAAATACTGAATATAGTAGGTGACCCTGCCACCACCCTGTGTCCACATCACTTTCTCCATCCAGATCCCTCCTCTACACCTATACACAGCACACAAGCTACATCTTCATATGTATGTACCCACTCTGAACCTTCACCCTGCAGGGGTTTTACATATTCGATCCCCTCAGTCATCAGTGTGTTTCTGGCTCAGTGTTCAGATCATTCCAGCTGACAGTGTCTTGGGTTTGTTTGGATGTGCCACTGCCTCCGTAGTGACTGTCAGTTAAGGCTTCACTGGGGACGTTCCTATAAAATACTTAGATACTCTAAATCATTATATAGGATTACAACATTGAAGAGCATATTTGCATATGGACTACAAGAATATTTGTCTCAGTTCCTAACAATGAGTACTCGGTGTCGAGAAAGTGGCGCTACTTCTAGGTACTACTTCTCCCATCCATAGTCATTAATGCTGCATTACACCCCTGTTAGAAAGTGAGATATCCAACGGGACAGACTTGAGTTGAAATTCCAAAGACAAAATCCACACTGCTACATGATTTTTGAGGCAAATACTAATATCTCACTATTAATATGTGATGCATTAAAATATAACAAATGTGTGTTTTTTAAATTAGCATGCTTGCAAGAAGCCAAATCGCTGCAGCCTTAGAACCTATTCAAAACACATTATTCATTCATTTACTTGTCCCTGTTACTCACTGGTCAGGATATATTCAGATGCCAATACATTGTACAAATCATCTCTCAGCTCTACATGAGCACCCTAGCAAGCTACATACATATCACACACATGCTGTATTAGGTGTTCCATGTAGGAAAATATTTTCAAAGTAAGATAGGTGGAAAGCACACAAACTGCAATTATACCTCTAGCAACTTTTCCAAACTTCAGTGAGTGAAATGCAGCATTAATGGATGAAATTTGGTCTACTGAGTGGTGTCACATACCATTAATCCCACTTCATTTGCAGCTCTAGGGACCACCAAATTGTGAAGCTGCCTGGTGCAACTAAGATAAAAGGCTGGAAAAGTCAATGCATTTGGCAGTGTCACATTTGACATTATCTAAAAAACCAGTCAAAGGTTTCTTCACCTTGAACTGAATGGGCATTAATCTCTGGTTGTGGATATTCTGAAAACAGTCTGTAATGTTTGATAGCAAAGAAACCACGAAAACGCAAGGTTATGTTACAGAAAAAGACAGTTACATACTGATGAATCAAGGTTTGGTTAAAGTCGGAAAGTTGCCTCGTTTAACCTAGTGAAAGCTTGACAGCTGTCCTGTGGGTGTAGCTGGAAGAACCTCCCGCTGTATGTGTATACTGTAGCTCTGTGTTCATGTGAAGATCACATATGTTGTTTAAGACTTTTCCTCATATACTGTGACACCTGGTCTTGTGACGTCACAACCTCTCCCCCCCAAGAAGACTTTGCATTGGCCCAAGCCCTAATGTTGTCCTGATGTTTGTTTTAGAAGAGGAGGCCTGTGAAATTAACATGGAAACCTTGTAACCTTGTATAATGTGTAAATTTTTTTTAGTTTTATTTATTTTCTCTGGATTCTTCAGCCTGTTTTCCTGGGAATGGTCACTACAGCACTTTCTGTAAATTGGCCAATAAAAACTCGTTTTGGAATCTAGCTGTCAGACTCTTGATCTTGGATGTTTGTTAATCTTGCAAGCAAACAGAATAAAATAATAACTGAATCTTTACAGTACATTAGTTATGAAAGTTTAGAATCTAATTACGCAAGTGGAAACTATTGCACAAATCAGTTATGTATGTATGTTATG
The DNA here is from genome assembly GCA_900302695.1 of Helostoma temminkii. Taxonomy (NCBI): domain Eukaryota; kingdom Metazoa; phylum Chordata; class Actinopteri; order Anabantiformes; family Helostomatidae; genus Helostoma; species Helostoma temminkii. Next base: position 24,689 of record OMLM01009818.1, on the reverse strand, counting down.
TTAAAAAAATAAGTTAAAATCACGTTGCACAGAAAACATCTGACCTTGGTTTGGCATATTGAAAAGGAGTCTGCAGATCTTCAGGGGAAGATGCAGCACTGATTTTATAAAATTCTTTTATAAAAGACTTAGTGCTGTACCTTTGGTTGTATAAACACTGTATATGACTAACCAGCTCTGACTGACAAGCTGGGGATGGTTATCGTTAGCATTACTTTTATTCATAAGATGCAGAATGAGGAATTAGCCTGTTCAACATCGTCTTCTAAATGTTTTATAATGACAGCACAGGCAAAGCAGTGGGCAAAGATTCACTACGTAAAAACATCATTAGGTATGTTTTTGTTTTTGTTGTGTCTTTTTCTGCGTGAGTGAGGAGAGTGAAGACTGTCAATTATTGTCTGTTCTTCCTCTCTGTAGCCGCAGTTTAATCTGTTCTAATATTATTTTTATAAAAGACAAGCATTTGATTTTGGTCTTAGATGGGCTTCGTTGTATTATATAAAAATATGAATGCAGACAGAAAACAAGAAAAAAAATACTCACAGTTGATGGTTATGCAGCACAGACTTTATTCCATGTGCTCTGGAATACAAAACAAGAGACTGGATTAGATTTGACAATGCTGGCTACACACAAGGTTAGATAAGCTGTGCAATACTCTTTATTCTGGAAAAATGTGCATTCAGGAATAGAGTGTTGAAATGCTGCTCAACACCACAGACACCAAAACTCAAAACTACAGTATTATTACGAATACAAATGTGCTGTGTTTGTTGTGTTTTTTCTTTATTTTCAAGCCACGAACATATTAATGTTTTTGTTTCTCTGTGATTATTGGACAGAGGACACTCAGTGACAACACTTTGTGGTCCTCAGTTTGGGCTATAGCTCTAAAAAGGTTTTTGAGTGTTTCAAAGTGAGAATCCATTTGGGTTGAATTTAGAGTACAATTAAAATGTATGTTTGTCCGTGAACTGGCACCGTCACACAATGACACACCCATCTGAAGATATTAATCTGGTCTTCACAAAAACTAAACAAAAACTATAAATAATCTTAAAGTTGCTGTTATGATTATCGTATTGGAAGAGATCAGACATGTAGTGGCTACAGATGAGGTTAGAGTGTGTATCAAGGAAACTTATTGCAATGTCCTCCAGAGTGACAGAATAAGACAGACAATCATCATTGCTGTGTTTCAAATGTGCTATTACATACTTTCTGTATACAGTGTGTACTATACATATAAAAGAGAGTTTATATACTGAAATTCTATAATTTGAAAGTACTAGCAAGACACTTTGTTAGTAGGATATTACAACCAAACTAGTAAATGTCTGTCTGATTTATTATACTATATATTGTATTATCTGTGGACAGTATAATACACAACATAATGTCTTTAGTGGAGCCACATAATGGAGACTTCTGAGATTTTGATTCTATGGGAAATAAAATGTGTCCATCTAGTGGACATAGACTGCATACTGCACAACTACACAGAATTATTTTTACCAGTGGTAAATAGTGTTAATGTTTTAAAACTGCACCTCAGCTTCTCGACTTACATTCTGTTTTTCACACTTCACACTTTTACATCATGACCTGTTGAAGTAGGATTTCAGCCTTAATATTATTTAAACCATCTTCTAAAATCTAGGTAAAGCACAATGTTATTGCGTACCGTTTACAAAAATGCATGGCGCACACCACCATTATATAAAAGATCCAAATTATTTTAATAATTTATTTTTATGTTCTAGGGTAAAACAACTAGGGAGCTCCAGGCTCTGTCACCTTTTACTCTTGACTCACAAAACAAATAGATTCTGTAAAAACTCTTCATTTAATGAAACAACACCACAGACTGTACGCTATATGTCTGTAACTATCACCTTCCTCCTTTTAAACCCTTTTCTTCAGAGACAGCCAGATGTTGACTTTTTCTTGTTATTATTGTTTGGATGATGGCAGTCTATTGTCAGGGCTGTAAAGTCATGACATCCTGTCAATCACAGAAGCATCTGGCAAGCAGAGGTTGAAGCAACAGTATATAAATAATGAACATGTCTCAAAAGAGGCACAAAAAAAACACTTATTCCCCAAAAAACACAATCATAACCTGGGAAAAACTGAAAGGAGCTGTGATGAAAAGCACAACAAAGACAACTAAGTCAATACTACTACTAAATTACGGCATGTGCTGCATGTTTTATGTTCTACGAGAAAGCCAAACTTCTCAGTAATGTATTTGGAAAAAGGTGAGCACGAGATGTGAAAACAAACACAGACGAGAGTAGCTGTTGTATTCTCATAAAACACAAGCACTTGTGTGGTTTTTCAATATATTAAAAGACCTGAAAAGTTCAACCACAGAGCCTGTGCACAGTTGAGAGTGTGACGTCAATTCAGCACTCTTTTGTGTGTTTCCACATAATACTGTGCCCTTTAAGGCTGCCAGTGTTCTAAAGCGTGATGTCAGTGTGGGGCACCCAGATTGCCTGACTGGTTTAGTACATGTTATTAACATTTCATTATTCTAGTAAAAATGGCCTGTGCACAGAAGTGTTAAGGTGTTATTATGAATTCCACACAAATACATCTCACATGTTGAAAAGATAAGACTTGCCTTCAGGGTGTAAACAAACTGCAGGCAAGCAGCAGTGTCGATGAACTGAACTGAACAAAGTCAGGCTGCTGAAGGCTTCAGGGTTTTCAGGATTTTCCTGCACATGTATGGCATTATATTTATGCCTCAGGTCTGGGGGGACAATGGAGGATTTGAATACAATAACCTATTTTTCGCATGCACATGAGTTTTATTTTGTAGAGAAATGATCAAGCAAAAAATGATTAGTTGTGGTTGAGGTTTTCCACAAATACCACACAATTTGACCTGTGTCAGCATCTCTGCTGTTTGCTGACAAGTTTTCAAATGTTGAAACTGGAGGGAAGTCAGTCAAAGGCGTGAGCATAGTTATTTCAAACCACTTCTTTAATGTGGTTGTGAATAAAGCAAAACGCCATGGTTGCTTAATTCAACCACTATTGATCCCACACTTTCTCAACAATGTCATATTTAGCTTTCACCCAGTGTTAGCAGCACACAAGAGAATTTCAAGCTCAGCACTTGGCTGTGTCTACTTCATTAGTTCAAGGTAATGTCTGTCCCAGGCTTGTACTGTGGACTTTTTATTTGGGGAACCCAATGTTTTTAACACATCCTTGGTACTGATGACTCAACCAAGGGCACTTCATGCCAATACAAACAGTAAAAGAGGTCCGTCTGTGACAGTTACTATTTTCACTGAGCCTATTTTCTGACAGGCTGCGTGTGATCTCAGAGCAAACCCACCTGGACCTGATAAATGGAGTGAAACACTCTCTGATCTGCATAACTCGTCTGCTGACACAGAAACCTGTGATGCTCTTCCACAACTGGAAGCAGCAGAGTGTGAGGCACAAGTCAACCAATGATAAAAGTGACCGCTGTGCATCAAATGTGCTTATAAGAATACACGTCCTGAAAACTGGAGGGCATACGCTTTGGCAAAACACCAATATATTTGGTTAGAAACAGACATAAAACAACATTTCCCACTTTAAAAACATTAAAAAAGTTAACAACTAAGTCAAGTTAAGAACTAACAATATGTTTCCAAGTAAATATTTCAAATCTATGTAGAAACTTTCTAAAGATCACCATTTATTGCTAAAATCTTTCCTACTCACCTGCAGGAACTGTACTGCTGATATGCTAGCAAAATGTTTCCAGGGGAAGAAAAAGACTCAACTGTTCTGTGGTTACTGTGATTTTTATAATACGCCTACAAGCTATGTACAATAAATGCATTATTTAGATTGAAAACATCGTTGTCAATAATTATGAGCATAACTCAGTTATTACCCCATCTTATGAAATGATTGTGTAATACTTCAATTACGTATTATGTCTTCTACAGAAACTGAATGAGGAAGTTGTGGGAGGCTGCTTTTGCACTAAGTGATGCCATAATAGTGACAAAGGCAGAGATCAATAGTTCATTCCTGGCCTTGGAAACAGCAGCTGACGAACATAGTAAGAAGGAGCCTGTGAGTGGAACTTGAGTGGATATTGTTGGTTATGGTTGTTTTCAAGGTTAAATCTGCAATAACTTTTTCTATATCTTTAACATGTGGACTCTCTGACCCTCTTTGTTCTCTTCACAAACAAACCCACGTACTGACACAGGATTACATGTCTGGTTTATACCGTTAAACACTTACAGCAGGTCACAGGACCAGCAGCACCCCACCACTTCACTGTCATGGACACACATTATGAAGCCACTGTATATGCAGTTTCTAAGGTCTACTGAACATATGCAGGTTTAGGAGATATTTAAAGACATCATGTGATTGATATTTTAAGTATTTAGAAAATTCATCAACTAAAAGTTTCATCACTTGAGGAACTAATTTGCAGATGATAATGAACTGATAATTTACTACTAATGGCAGGTCTAGATTTTACTCTTCTTTTGTGATATCCCCAACAGCACTTTGTATTGTTGGATCTATGGAATATCTATATAAAAGCACTACAGAAATGTGTTGCTTTGATGCCATAGTGTAATAATCAGCAATGACCAAAAGGTGGCAGCAATAATGTAAAATTCTGAATCTCTCTGGATCTGTTTCTCAATATTGACTCTAGGCCTCATGTGAAGTTATGCGATTTGTGAGTCATGTCTTTTTAAGATTAGATTTGAAAATATTTTCTAGGGAGTTCCTTTGTATTATTTAGACACATGACAGACGTAAGCTAACATGATTTCTTGCACAACCACGTCTGACCAGAGTACACTACAACCTTACATCATGAAATGTGGTTTTGCTGTTTAAAGCAAATATTCTGGGGTACTTATGTTGAAACTGGGAGAGACTAGTTCTTTTTATCACAGTGTAGCAAGTGAAACCAGCATGACAGCATTAAAGGTCATGATTGCTATGAGTTGTGTGTCATTGGTTAATTGCACATTTACCATGGTGCCGTGGACAAAACTCTATGGAAACAGAACACACCACAGGGTACAAACGACAATGTACTCTGAACACTGACGTCACAGAGTGAGAGTGTAGATATGGAGGATTTTAAAAAGAGAGAGCGAGAGAGAGAGGGAGGCTGACGTGCGTCTTACTTTCATGAGATTATAGGTCCTTATCTCAGCCGAGTGGTTTGTGCACACACACAAAGTCACAAAACTTAAGTAAATACAATGATGTGACATACAGATGAGACACAGTTATTAAGCCTTTAGGCTGTGGCCGGTAATTAATCTAGGTATGTGTGCACGCACATCGTTATGTTATCCCTAATTTTAGATGCATCCTTACAGTAAGGTGATTTGTTTTCACGTAACAGGCAGCAGATGACATTTTGAAAAGGTTGCTATAACAGGCAGGAGGTCCAAATAAAACCTTGCAAAAAGGTTCTCTTGGAGCCTTTTTTTTTTTAAATCTGAAAATGCAGGCAGAAATAAAATCTAAAAATTTGTGTGAAGAGGGAGACACTGATAGTACAGAGGAGAAGGACATAAAAAGATAAAGTATGGATAAGAAAAGGCACCATGCTGGTATTATTGGGTCTCACACTGAGTTCTCCTGCTGTGCGTGTGTGTGGCAGCGAGATAAGAGTATGACTCATGCATATGTTTACATAGGCATCTAAAGGTACCCCAGTATCATCCAAAACTAGCGCTGCTGAAATTAGAAATCAACATTCTGTCTAATTATATGTTAATTAAGCCACTGCTTACAATTCATACAAATTCCCCACGTTGGGTTTTTGCCTGTGTCTTTAAATTTTATATTGTTGAAGCTTTCCTTCACGTATTCGGCACCAAAAAAGTGTCTGTGCCTTCATGTTATTTCCACTCAGATGTTGAAAAGTAGAATATAGTGCAGCTGAAAATAGCCTTTCTCTCTTCACTTGTTCCAACCTTTTGTATTTCCCTTTCTATCAGTTTCTCTCTGCCACCCTGCAGTACCCATCCTCTCACCCTGGCTTGCGCTCCTCTCATTCCTTCTCTTTCTGGCATCTTTTGATCACTTTCTCTCCACTTTTCCTGCAGTTATCAGCACCCTGTTCCAGCAGAGGGAACAGGCTGTTCATATAGCATTTAAGGAGTGTTGCTACCTCTGGTCTGATAGCAAAGTTACTGAGGCTGAGCTGCTCCTACTATACTGTGAGGATTTAACCTACTGTTGATAAGATAACTCAAGTAATCAGGAGAAAACGGTCTTACGCTATTTTTGATCATGATGGTTCTCAAGAAAATGGTCTGAGCTTGATGCGTATATCAGCCTACTGACATGATAAAGCATCATATCAATATCTGAAAGTGAGAAATGTGTTTGTTTTTTTAAGGTTAATTTTATTTTAATTATGATGCCAGCAAAATGTTTCTGAAAAATGTTGGGACCAGAAAAGTTGCATAATGCAATAAGACATCTGGCTGAACATCTCACAACTAATTGGTTTAACTGACAACAAGTCAGTGTGTCTTGTAGTGTTATAAAAAGAGCATCACAGATGCTGAACTGAAGCAGATGTCATCTTGACGCTGAACATTAATAGGACATAAATACAGTATTGTCATAAAATACAGTTCTCTAGCAGGTCACAGAAAAATCTTTTTTGCTGTGTGATCTAGAGCAGAGAAGCAGAGTGCGGACAAATAGGAAACATTTGATTTTACATGACTTACCAAGCAAAGCGGGTGCACAATTTTTCCTCCATAAATTATGGATCTCTGCTTGTCTCTGTTGCAGACAAATGGCCTCCAACCATCCATCTCTTCCTCAGCTCACTCTGCTGCTCTTATGTATAACATGTTTAAAACAGGAAAGGGAGGGAGGGAGCATCCAAAAAGAAAGGATCTAGAAAGAGATTAAGATTTAATAGCTCGTATCTGAAACTTATCTTCAGTCAATGTAGGTAGGTCCATGGTAAACATTATGGTTCTGAGTAAAGAAAACTAAATAACCTGAGCAGATGTAAAATGGGGACTGAAGTGAACGAGTGTGACCAGGGCAGAGAAAAGGCAGCAAGACGAACTAAAGTGAAGCGTCACTGTCGAGAGGCAGCTAAATGTGGATCTACCAAAGCCAATTCAGTTTTAACCAGATCAAACAAGTCATCAGCTTTAACTTTAAGGCTTGTTCAATAGTCCTTTAAAGAGCTGATCCGTGCATTATTAAACAGCACTATCTGCCAAGGAGAGAAGTGGGGATCAATTGCAGCACAGCTTGGAGCTGATGTAGTCTCTGGAGCATTTCAAGTTTTATTGTTATGTTTATTCTGATGTCAAAGTGGTCATGAACACGTGTACTGGAGCACAGGGTTCAGACAGCTGTCATTAAAACCTATTTTGATCCGCAGACACGTTCTCGTCATCATTCTTAAAGCATTAAATGTCCATCAATTCTCCTGCATTAGAGGTAGTCATCTCCCTCTCAGACACAGCTGAAAGCAGAGGGAGCAATGCCTCTCAGTGCGATTATGATATTATCAACAGTCTGCTCTCTGCTGCACAGCATTAATGGGTTTTCTGTTGGCAGTGCCAGGGAAAAGCCATGCTGAGTTGAACTTTGATCACACAACAGGGCTTTGTTCTGTGTTCAAAGCCTGCTCTGGGATGGGGAATCCAGTTTACAGCCTAATCATTTTGACTCTAAACCAAAACCAGCATCTGCAGCTTAGACAGTACCAAAGGATTTTCTGTCATGGTAGACCTGGTAGGCTGCAACAGCTGATGCGGAGTCACTTGTGTAAGGTAGTATCCATTCATGATGTGTATGCAACTGAAATATGACATATGTATGTAACTGTTGCCTGTTTTATATTCTAGCACAATAACAATGACAGTGGCACACGTATGCACCACTTGAAATGTGTAAAGGATGCCCCTCATTTCTAACTGAAATGACCCAGAATGACATTTTCAGGTGTAGCTAGCTAATGTCTTCTGAACGTCAGTGTCTGTCTTTCCAGTATCATGCTCTAAACACACAGTTGACATGTTCAGCAGTTGATACATGTAGAATTAAGTATTTATGAATAGTAGCATGGTATTACTGTACTTTAAATATAACAATGCTTGGATGTTTTGGATACGAACTACAATGTGGTAAGAAGGAAAAAGCTTTGGACAAAGTAACCCTATCACTGCCATGGTGGTTTGCAGGAGTGTAAACTTCCTTAAAGACAGAGGAGTTAAAAATAGAAGACAACATAAGAGACAGAGCTGAATGTGAAATTTAGTTGTAAAGCATTAATTTGAAACTATACCTGAAGAACTAGTTAGATAAAGCTAAATCAAAAGGACAATGTCAAAGTACCCACATTAAACACTGTTTACAAGCAAAATAAAGACTAAAGAGTCTACAGCTACAAACGCTCTGACTGCAAAACATAGAAGATAATAAAACAGTAACTCTCACTATACACTCAATGGTCACTTTATTAAGTAGATCTGCACAATCAAATGCAGTTCAGCACATCAGCTCTGCCGTGAATTCTACTTTAACAAGGTTATAATTTCTCAGTGTTTGACTTGAAACTGTCAGACAGTTGAAAATTCTACTGTATGTCTACTCATACTGGAGTGTATTGTATTATTGAACAGGAGCACATTATATTAAGAGGTGGTTGTGGACACTTGATGTAAATAGGGAGGCCAAAACATTAGAACCAGCTCTTAATATAATGCAGTCCAGTAGGACTTCATCACTCACTATGACCTCAGTGATAAACATAGAATTATATGCTTTTGACAATTTTAACATTAAAACTGTTATAAATTATAACCTTGTAAAAATAGAATTTTCACAGCTGCTGTGTCAGATGACATTAGATTGTTCAGGTGTACCTAATAAAGTGGCCAGAGCGTGTGAACGCACATTTGGAACTATGGTTATTCGTATAACAACAAAAACTAAAAATAATTGCATTCTCAGTCGAAGTAATGCAAATGTAGTTAGCATGTTGGATGTCACTGCCTAAGCCTGGTATTTTTGGTTTATAAGTAATGAAGATGATACAGCTCATGCACAGTCCTCAAACAGATGATTCTCAAAGAGCACAGAGAGGCAACATGAGTTTAGCCAAGTTTATTTTTATTCACATTTTAAACATTCTGATGGCAGCCCATTCTTCCACCTCTACATGCGAAACGTTCCACAGACAAATCTCAAATCAATAAAGAAAAAAAAATCTTTTAAAAAATCTCATCATAACATCATGACTCTTAAAACTACATCAGGGATTAAAACCCACATGAGGCTAAGACTGTGGAAGAAAGAGAAAAGCAGCATTTAAAACTTTGGGGGAGAAAAGTGTCTTCTGATACGACAGTGTCATGTGCTTTAATTGTGTGTGTACTGTCTCAGAGCAGGCACATTAGCAGTTGAAGACAAAGCTTCACCTTGAGATCAATCTCTTTACAGGAGCTAGAGACAACAGAAGGCGCGGCCCTTCAAGTTCACCAAACAGAGAGACGACAAATTTTCCCCAGGGAACGGGAGACTTTTGAGGAACTTTGTTCCCTGTCTTGCATTTCCACCGGAGGTACCAGGGTCTAAATTTAGTTCAGGGAGATAGTTGCTCAAAGTGTGCCCGCTCAGGGGGTAGTACTTTCCAAAAGTACAGGAACTTTGGGTGGGTGGAGTGGAGATTGGTTTAACACAGACACCATGGCTGTTTGAACTTGTGTCCCACTTTACTTAAATTAAAATTAGGCTTTGGTGTAACTTCCTGAAAAAGGGAGAGAGAGAGAGCGGAGATGGACAGAGAGCAGTGGTATACAGAATGAAGCCACTGAACAAAATAAAACCTTCTTTTCTGATTGTTTTCTGGCAGCTAAGATAAAACTGAAATAAATAAGCACGAAACTTAAGCTCATATTTGAATCCAAAGAGGATGATGATCGTTTCTTTTCCTCGTTGCCCTTTTTAAACAGCACAATCAACTTGACTCTTCAGTTATGACATAAATGCAAAAGGGAACGCAAACCTTCTAGTTCCAAGAAAATTCCTGAGATAAGTTCCTCTGGTACCAACATACAGGAACCTTTTAGTGGAATCACAACAAAGACAGACAAGCAGGCACGAGATCAGAGGGGGAATTAAAATGTTCAAGACAGAATTTCCTGCTTGTCGATGACTTTTCTTCCTACTACAGACAACCCAGGCTTTGTTTCTATACAGTCATTACACACACACACACACACACACACACATATAATGCATGTGTGCTGCAGTGTGTACACTAATAAAAATAGATCTGTGTGGACTTTCTACTTCTCAGGCTTGTGCTCTCTCTTTCTCTCTCTTTCTCCCCTATAGCTTGGAGGGATTGTTGCTTCTTCACAGAGCCGGCTGTGTTGTAGGGAATATAAATATAAATACCACCATGTTTCCGAGGAAGCTTCCAGAGGGTGTTGGGTAAACTGCCACCCAAAACCATAGCGTTTAAGGCTTTTTTGAATGAGGACATGTAGTTTGACTGTATATATACAGTATGATTAGCGGGAAACTGGATTGCACTACGGTTTTAGCTTCATTTCATTCATAAGCTCCTATAGACATCTGTCCAAGATAAAAACAGCAGTCAGCTAGAACAACAACAAAAAAAAGCTGAAAAACAAGAGATAAAAACACCCATATTAGAAAAACCCCAACTGGTGTAAACAAAACCCTTGCAGAGCATCTTTGCCACCTGTTCGTAGTCGATGTCATCTTCTGCATCCTCAGCAGATGTCTCATGGTTATGATTAATATCAGTTTGAAGGCTGGTTACCATAAGAACACGAATCTCAGTTTCTTCCAAATTGCATGTGTGTGGTCACTGATACTGGAGGTAGTTCTTGAGAGTCTGCGGCAATGGGAGTGTGTCAATGTGATGGATGCGCTCTCTCCCCAGAGCCAGTCGAGCTACTCGTCTGCACAGGTCCATGAGGGGGAGGGGTTCCGCTGTGTGAACAAAACAGAGGAGAGACATGGTCATGGACCAAACATTAAGAGTGTCCACGTTCCAATATAGTAGGTTTACACCTAAATCTCATTTATATACCCAAGTCACAATGCGGTGAATACATACTTGACTTTACTACATGCATACTTCTCCCCACAAAATGCTGCCTGAAGTTAAACCACGGACAACTTGACTTAAGCTTCAGACTTCAACTGACCGACTAAACTGAAGCTACTCTGAGCCACAAAAGGCTTCATGAAACACATGCACACCTGAAAGCAAATGTTTAAACAGACTAATGAGTAAAAAAAGTCCCCTGCTAAAATTACCACTAATGTGACAAGTGAATGTGTGACTGCAGACACTCTTTGGGTATTAAATAGATTACATCGTCTGATAACATATAATGATGCAAATTAAGTGTAACCAATACTGCAAAGTATTTCATTTCACTTTTTAATGGCCACAGAGTCTGGAGTTCGCTTTTTGAAAAGGTTGGGAGAAAAATTCACTGTATCATGAGCACAACATGTCACACAATACACAGAATATTCTTAATTAGACACTGTAAAGATGCATATAGTTTTAATATTTTAGAAGTCAAAAAAATGTATTTAAAAAGCTTATTATTAAGAGCCATGACACCTCCAAGAGAGCAGAGATACAAAAGATGAGCAGAGTGGGGTTGGTTAAAGGTTGAGGATTCTCTATATAGTTAAATACAAACACTGTGACACATCACAATGTTCTGATAAAATAAAGTAATATGTCAGGACATAAACAATGCCAGCATTTAAAAATCGGTCTCCACTTGCATACACACTGATTTACGTGACAAATAGATGACATAATAAAATGACATTTTGCTGATTTCTGATATGTCTAAACTACCATAATTTGAGCTTGTAGTTATCACAGATACATTTCTGTGACATTAGAAACCAAAGGTTGTCAAAATTAATGCACCGATCCTGCCTGCTTTCCTCTTTCAGCAGGACATTTTAATTCACTGCTCACTCTAAATGCACTGCTAAAAGAAAGAAGCAGCAGCTAACAATATTAAAATATTCATACCATACAGACATTTCATCACAACTATCATTACTTCCCACCCACCAATTTTGAAAGCAACTGTCTCTCTGTATGTCAGACAGACTCTTAACTGATGCCCCTTTACAGAGTGTCAAGCTGCTTCACCTGGAAACACCATCTGGTGGAGCAGAATTCCTGCTGCTCAGAGTCCAGTTACACACTGTGTGAAGGACAAGAGCAGTGGCACTTACACATGCAGAAAACATAAAATATACACTCGGACACGCATGTGATTTTTGGATCTCTGATATTTAGTGCTCTTGTTAATTTAATTTAAATACACCATGTTAAAAAAACGATTCTGTCCATTTGCTAGCCCCAGTGAAGCGGCTGTTTAAACAAACACACACACACAAACACACACACACCCCTTACATTAATATAGACAGACATGTATACCAATCCAAACAAGGTTCCTCTGTGACTGATTGAGCTGTATCTCAATGCAGTCTATTAAAAGTCTATTAAAAGTGCACCGCATTGCCACAAACCCAAGGCCTCCCTCCAAACAAATATGAAGCGTATCTGTGACATCTAGACTGAGGAGTGTTCATTGAACTGTAGCAGACCAAGGCTGCCTAGAGGCCAGATCTTTCCACTGGGCATATATTGCTGCACTTGTGGTTACCACAGCCTAATGAACACACAGTTGCAGCTAAAAAGTAGCAGAAGTTTGGTTAATTTCAAAAGTGGGCAAGAATCAAAAAAAACATTAACTCATTTTAAAACATGATGCTAATGAAAAGCAGATTTGCTCAGTTGACACCATTAGATTAATAATGATAAATTAACACTAAACTCAGTGTCATTTGTTATGTCATTTGCAACTGAGGGTGAACTTTTGCTAGAACATCTCCGCTGAATTCCTGTGGTCTGGTAAGTGACCTTTGAGTCAGCAGCTAGGAGAAATAATGAAATTCAGTGAACAGCAGCTGACAGGGTGTATAAAGAATAGGGTACAGCTATCTGGATACAACTGACTGGCTTAATGAAAAGCCTTTGTTGGAGCACCGTGGGGACATGTGATAGAGTGCGGATTCATTTGTAGCCACATCAATATGGTAAGTGCACCAAGTTGGAAAGACCTGATGAATGAACTCAGACTGCATGCAGACAATAGGCAGTCATCTGTGCAATGACACTGTACAACTGATAATTCTTCACAGCAACTAGAAAAGTACTTGACAGGACAATCACATCACATCCTTTCAACATCTAATTATCCTCAGTGCTCAAGTCCATGATTGAGCACATCCGCTTACAAGATGAGAAAGTAAAACTAATACAACTGGTAGTACACTCAGCATCTTAACCCTGCTCTCTGAAATTAAGGACCACAAGTTCACACTTCTGGTACAAATTGAGCCTTTACAGTATCAGTAACCGAAAAGATATCTGTACTTACTGTTGGGCATAATAACACCTATCAATCAAGGCTAACCTCACCAGCTCAGCCCCCGCATATTGGTAGTTTCTATAGTAACCAGCTCCTCACACCACCGCTGTGTGACGTCACTGTACTGCAAGGGTATAGTCACAGATGCACATGTGTCAAGAAGTGTTTGGAGTGTGTATTGGATTTAAATGTTCAGCCAAATGTTGCTGTTTAATATAAGACAGATAAAACAATGTGGACATAAAATAAACACCATCAATATGTTTTATCAAAATGCTGTACTGCATGATTAGCCGTGCACTCTGTTAAATTACAGTTAAAACTACATTAACTGGACTAGAATTATTCAATAAATACTTGCAGACCATGTTTCCCCTATAGAAAAGTACTTCATTCGTTTGGCATCTACAAAAATTGATTTACTGTTACATTTATTTAATTCAGTGTCCATAAACACTCCTCCTGCTGTGTACCTTTCAAATTACTGTACAAGAAAAAAAAAATAACTTAATGTTCAACACTTTCATTGTGTCAAAAATTAAGCACGCCTGCTGTTGCTACTACAAATACTTTAGTAGCAATACTCCGACAGTCCTCTCCTGAGGAAAATGATGACATGATCTCCATCGAAACTTCCTGAAAACCAGCCTCTCCCTGCTGATGCAGGCTGGTCTCCATGGTAAAGGGGCTGCCTGTGGCAACAAATGATCCTGTCAAGACAGTGGTGATGAGCACTAACAGGATGTACACAATGTCCATCAACTGCTACGACTGACTTTTATTAAGAGGTATAACTTGCTGTGGTTATGTCAGCTAAGCTGGTCACCAGCAAGCAAGTTTCCTTGATTGTAAGAAACTCCAACACTAACTTCACAATATATAATTATATTTAAATGGTATACAATATATAGTACGTTATGTATATAATTTCATGACACGTAACCATTATGGTGTAATGACGGACACTGAAACAAAACTGTTTGCTTATTGTAAGCAGTCTAAATTACATCTTTCACCCATGAAAACTGACTTAAAACGCACAGGCAGGTTGAATATTTGATCCATCCTAATTAGCTGGAAGCATTTCAGTTAGGTGAACTTCTTTCCACCTCCCTCCAAACAATCCTGTAACTGACTCACTTTCCCTTTCCTTTGAAGCATTCAAGCCTTTTGTAGTAGCTAGACTAGTTTGTAGCAGATTTATGGCACATTAAAGAGGAGATGGTGTGTGGGAAAATGTTCAGGATGACCAAGGGCCTGATGCACTGTTGGACTACAGAAGCACACAGGATGGCAGGCGCACACACCTACCACTTAAGAAATAGGTGGAGGAATAGAAAATAAATTTTGGAAAAGTGGCATGCCATTAAGTCTGCCTTCACACAGGTGAGATGGCTTATAGGCAACTGCAGAGCTCCCTCCACACTCTAGTCCGCATCCCACTGACTTTTTGGAGGGGGGTGTGTGCATTGCGCACACATCAACCCACCATGCGAGACAAACCGACCCAGTTATGTCCTATTTAGAAATAAGGGGTAAGACAGGTCTAATATTTTTTTGGCACATGTTCCAATTTACTCTGTTTAACTCCACCCCCTTAATTATGCATTGCCTTCATTATAAGCAGTGTACCTAGATAAAAAGCTTGAATACAGACTCTCAGCCAAGCTTTTCTAATATTTTAGCATAAAACTATTGGGGCTGTGTGACCTAGTTTAAGACGACGAGTGTATGTCTACATATAGCCAGCCTTAAAGTGCGGACAGAACTCCAGTCCTAAACTGTTGTTCACTAACAGGTGAAAGAGGAAAAACTGGAGTAGATGAATAAATTGAGGGATAGACAGAATCAGACCAATGAACCATGAGAAAAAAGGAAAACTGGAGCAGAACATTGAGGTGCACAAACCATCACCCATGAATCCAGTTTTCCAAATTAAATTGACTACTTAGAGCAGAAACACATTGCTTACTGAACTTGTCAGAAGCCAACCCAAATTCCTTCCATTAATGATATCTGACTTTCTATTACCTTGCATTGCCAAGCTAGCAGCTTCCAGACAAAAATATGGAATGCTGTCTGTTTGGTCTCTGCACAAGAAATTGAGGCACACACAAACCTTTGTAAGGATGATTTTTCCTAACCGTTTTTCTGTTGTCTCTGTCCAATTATACTTTGCATCAAAATGCATGCTGTATGCCCCTTTATGAAAGAAAGTGGAAAACCTTGCAGGCTTTAAGACAAACAAAAACTAGCATGTTTACAGACCATAATGCTTCTGGGAGAATGTCTTTTGGACAGATGAAACAAAACAGAACATCAGTACGTTCACAGAAGAAAAAGATCCTTTTAAAGAAAAGGACAGAAGCTCCACTTTTGAACTGATAAGCCTCAGTTATGTTGGTATGTGGCATTGCTTTGCTGAGACTGGCGCAGTGAATGGCATAATAAAAATCACAAGATTATTTTGGAGGAAAATATAATGCTGAGCCCTGTTTTAGTCACAGCTCAAGCTTAACAAATGGATAATGGCCTAAAACTTGTGTCTATACGCCCCCAAGAGCAAATGACAAAACAGTGGACGGCACTGACATGACACAAGTCCTGATTTTTCTTCAACTGAATATCTACTGCATGGAAAGAGCTGGGGGAAGGCACCCATCAACACTTTAAGCCACATCTTTATGAAAGGTCTAAGGTCAGGCTATAGCTGGCAAGTATGCTATGAATACTGCAAACAGAGCAGAACCACAGGAAGACCCCAATTTGCAAAGTTCAAGGCATTGACAAACCAGTGAGCAAGTGGCCGGGTCATCAATTAACCACCCACCTACCCACTAACAAGTCAGAATAACTGTTTCCACAGCAACCTGCCACCACAATTGGGTGTGTAAACGCTGAAAGAAAGTATTTGTGTTGAAAAGAGGGAAAAGGAGGAAATGGTGAAAGACAGTAAAAGAGAGCAGGGGGGAGGAGATGAAACACAAAGAGAGCTAGAGTCAAACAGGGTTCATTTGAAAAAAAAAAAAGGAGATCAGTCATGTCAGCAGAGTATGTGAAATGCTTCCTCCTCCTCTGCTTATTTCAGGTGAACAGTCTGGCTCAGCTTGTTACTATTAGGACAAGGTTACTAGAGCTGCAACAACTAAAATCACTAAAATCGATAATCAATTCATTGTCAACAATTGCCATTATTGATTAGTTGGGCTGCTCATATTACAGAGGAGTGTGATTGCAAGATAGCACAGCTGCTTGCGAAATGGCGGAGAGTACAGATCAACCAGCAGCAGGGAAAAGTGTGCGTCCCAAGTCATCCAAGGCATGGGAGCATTTTATAATAACGCAACAAAGAAGACAAACCTGCAAGTTATGCAAAGCTGAGCTTGTGTGGCATGGAAGTACCACAGTGATGCACGAGCACATGAAAATCTCGTTAAAATAGAAAACATCTAATAAACAATTGTGTATAATTATATATTTTATCCAATTATTAAAAATATTAATTGTCTGATTAATCCATTATCAAAATAATTTGCAGCCATAAAGGTTACTGTGGTGTCAAAGGAAAGATGGCTTTGCATGAAACAGGAGGGCAATGGCAAGAAACTATTTTTCCAATTGTTTGTGCTTTGTACAATAGTCATGTCTGAGCAGGGTTGGTTTCAAATGTCTCTGGAACCAGGAGCAAAGAACTAGAACAGAAAACTCAGGAAGGGTGACAAAATGTCACAATACAGACAGGAAGGAAAGATCTGCAAAAATACTAATCTCTTTTTGTTTCCCAATGAATAAGAAATGGACAATAGAGTCTAAACAGGTGGGAGAAGGTAAAAAGAACAATGTGAACCAACTATAAAACAAGTGGAAGCTGAGATAACAAAGTATAGAAAAAGAGAATTTCGTTGACAGTTTCTGTGAGAGGATGCACAAAGGAAAAATGTAGGAATAGGGGAGCACTGTCATCTTCATACATACATATTGATGTTTCCATTCTTCTCTATACCAGAGAGATGCACCTCATGCATAATATGACTAACTCTTTTCTGCATTTTGCAAGAAAGTTCTTTGAATTACTAGCTTTTAAAGTAATTTCATATACATCTACATGTACTAGGCACATGTGCATTAGTTAACAGTATTATGAATCAATAACTTCTAACATCTTTTTTATAATTAAGTAAAATGGTAAATATGGTAACAATAGTAGTACTGTATTGTCAGATTCTTGCAAATACACAGCCTTAGTGGATATACCCTCTACCACTCTCTGGTCAAAATATAGAGCAAGAAAACTTCATTGTAAACATTTGGTGCCAACAGGAGTTCAATCCAATATAAAATATTCTCAGCTAAAACTTAGAATGAAGTGACTTAAGAAACTGCCAATATCTCTGCAGTGCATCCACCAAAGTTAACTGGTCGTATAGTCTTTTGTTTTGATCAACTTTTGAAGGTGCTTAATGCAGTTTATTGTGTTGTATTGCAACATTTTATTTACAGGTAGTTGGTAGCAAGTAGTAGCTCAGTCCATGTTGTGAATCAGGGCTACCACTATGTTGTGCTGACACATAATGTAGCAAGTTGCAACTATAGAATTAAATTAATAAATTGGTCCTGACCTAGCTCATTAGACCATATCATGCCCATAGCAGATATCAATATTGGACTGGTGCATCTCTACTTCTGGCTGTGCAGAAATTTAAACATAATTTGATATTTATTTAAGAATACATGGTCTTAACCCCATCAAGCAAACACTTCCAGTACTTACAAAGAGTTTACAAGTGGACATAAACACCCATGGCCCAGTTCAGTGTAACATGGCATCTTGGGGTTTCTTGTGGGGCTAGAAGGCCCTTGAATTTACAGACTGGTCATAAACCGACATTGCTCTATTTGTCACAGCTTTACTTAGAACCATGTGCTCCATCTAGTTAACTGCCACCTACTTTACCAACAATGCAGGTCAAACAATTACACCCCAACTGTGGTGTGGTGCTAATGGTACATAATTTGGCTTCATGCAATATACAATTTTTTTTTATAAATGTGAAAGAATTCCCTAGAGCTGTAAACATGGCTTGGTTTGTTAAATCAGTGGTGTTCCCCTTTAAGCAAGCCCAGTGTTCAATGACATTTAGGCATTAGTTTAATCTGCCAACTAATGAGAACATTTTATTTAAATGTAAACAACAATAACCCATTTCCTTCAGCTCTATAGTGGGTCTTCATCTCCATAGTTATTAGAGGTACTGGATATAAGCTCTCCAACCACCTATGTCAGTAATTTAAAAAACTACTGTTTTGTCGATCTACTTCCTAAATATTGGCAGGACAAAAACAGCCTCAAATATTTCTCCCTCTAACTAGCACCTAAACAAAACCCAAAAGAATAAGAACATTTTTCTAAACCACAGGGGATAATCATAATTACCAAAATATAATTTTATCCTTTTCAGTAAATTTGAGAAATTCAGCATCATGTGCATGCAGGCTGTTCAAACACACACCAAAACTTGACATTTCCTACTATGCAAGGCCAGACGCTAAGCTCAGAGGCATACTGGGAAAATGTCCAGCGTTCCTCCTTTACTGGCAGCTGTCCACCAGTACACAAACACACATGGCTCGCAGCCATGGACATGGTGTCCATGCCTCACTGTCGGCGACACCCCCAGTCTGCTTTGGGTCTTTGTACAACATGCAGGCCAGAGAAGGAGGGCGCACCGAGGGCTATTACACAACCATGGAGGACAGTTGTCATGATTTAGACTCCACTTGAAATGAGAGAGAGAAGCATCGAGAAGGCCAAGCAGATGTGTGCGTGCGCGCACACACACACACACACACACTGAACTTTGTGACTTCAAGACTGTTGTGGAAACAGATATTCTATTCAAATCATTTTTGTGTTTTACTCAGTGATTGTGTTCCAATTTAAGGACGACTTAGAGGAAAAACAGACTAAAAACTGTACTTAAGAGCGTGTTTAAGCCGCTTCCCATTGGCAAACAAAGAAGCAGTCCCTCTCATTGTGGGCTTTTTATAGATCAGTGCAGACAGAAATGTGCGCTGCATATTCATCCTCCGTGTACTGTAGAGCACAGATGACAAATCTGTAAGGAATGTCTTTGCTGTCTTTGTCTTAAATCCTCATGTACATTTCAGTAGAGCCAAGACCAGGTGTAAGTATTTGGTAAGTGTACTAGTTGAAATTGTTGAAATCCATATTTCACCTACATTAAACAGTAAAGATGCTATTTCAGCCACACTAAGGATTGCAGCGAGTTTTGTGAGGTCTCCTATCTCTCTTCCTTACTTCTGGTTCTACACTGCTTTGTCACTAGAAGTTATGCACATATCTCACCCTGGCCCTTTGGAGTCTTGATGAGTATGTCTAAATATAAACCTATGCTGAATTTATCCCACAAACATAACATCACTACAGTGAAGGATTACCTACTACATTTACCTCTGCAGATTTCTTCAGTTATACAAAACAAGGAATATAATAAACTAAAGAGGCATTATACTTCAGAGGAAAATTCAAGCATGATGGCATTTTGCTCTGTGCTGTACCAATACTTACTTTCACTCTTGAAACAGCTGCTCTAAACAGTAGGGTGTTATTTTCTACTATATACTGAACACTATGGCAGCAAACAAGATGCAGGAGGGGCTAACAGGTGTTTTTCCTCAAAATATGACACGTTATTTTAACACTGCAACTTATGCATTGTGCCAGCCATTAAAAAGCAATGCACAATTCAGGGAGTGAAAGAAAGATGAAAACAGTACACACTACACAAACTCCTTAGCTGCCTGTTAAATGCTATACCGTCACTGTGCGTGTGTGTCAGTTGTTCCACTTACGATCTAGTCCATTGACGTAGCGAATAGAAACTTCACAGTGCCCCCACACAGCGCTGACGATAGGATACAGTCTCTTGCCCTTTAGTCCTCGAAAAGCCACTCCCAGATACTGTCCATCTACCATGAAGCTCAGTGTTCCTTCATCCATATCTAGTATTACTGTCAGGGAGTCTGGAAGCACAAAAGACTCGTCTGGCTCTAGGAAGCAGGGGTATGTGGGTGCTGACATCGAAACGGGACGGTTCTTTACATCATGGTAAAGTCTGTTCCGACCTAGGTCCCAGCCCCAAGACTCAGAGTCTGAGCCCACCAGGGCGGTGTATCCCACTGAATGCAAAGATGCTTCAGCAGTTGCAACACCCACAATAGCGTGGGTGCCTCTCTGTCTGGCCGGCCAGTGAATCCTCCACACATGGAGTCCCCTAGTGTACCCCACTTTACCTCGGATACAGTCTGTGCTCTGTGCTACAGGATGTCGGTGAAATGTCAGTTTGTCATCCTCTTTAACAAAGACATTTAGTGATCGGTCATCTGGGTTCCATGCGTGGCGAAGCTGAGTTTCAGTACTGGCTGGTGGCATGTCTAGCAGTAAGTCCAGACGAGGAGGGCGACAGAAATCTGGGCCACGCAGTTCACGGCGCACTGGCCGATATGAGGGTTCTCCTCGTACATCCACTGACTTGATACTGCCTGAGATCTTCTGGCCCATGGCTGAGTAGGTCCAAGAAAGGAAAGGACAGAGGGGAGGGAGATGGATGGACCAAGGTAACAAGGGGCAGCAGGTCCTGACGTTACCTCATGAGCGCAGTGACAACAAAGTGGATGTTGGGTTGAGAAGTGCTACTGGACACACTTTTCTCAGCCAGGGGGAACCACACTCCTAAAAAAACCACACAAATATAAAATATTGTAAATGTAAGGTTTAAAATTATTTTGTTACAATTACTAAGCAGACAGAAAACAACATCAGATTTCCAACATATTTTGCTGTAATATAACCAGTGTTAAACTGTAACTATATACAAGGTAACCCAGTGCATTTGCTAAACTGATACAGACCTCTAGCATTTAATACTTTTTATAATTTCAAATATTTTGTTCAAATTCAATTATGTGGTGTGATCACCATGTTGATTTAATTACACAAATATGCAAAAAACAAAACAAAAAACAGCATCTTCTCTGCATTACAAATAAAAATGTTACAATATGCACCAATACCATATATACCTTTTACTGTTGGCTGATAAAAAATATTGTAGATGCACCTTGAAAAACAAAAGACTAGTTTTACATGTATCCACATCTAACACACAGATGACAGAGACAGAAGCTGAAATATGGCACCAGCACTGGCATTAAGCCAGAGCTGCAGTCAGTAGGGAGGATGACAGTAGAGGAGAGATGAAGGATGAACTTCTCTTCATTTCTAGCACTCATCTGGAAAACCATTTTTCGTCTTCAGTTACCAATGCAAAGTGTGGACAAACACACATTTGAGCAACTGGCTGTGAATTTCTATTTGTCACTTGACAGTTTGACAAGAATTTGAAAACTATTAAACAATAGGTTGCTGCATACAATACATGCTTTCTCTCATCGACACCCCATAAAGAGGAAATGACACCTACCAAAAGCGAACATTATTAACACTATCTCCTCAATGGGCCACTCCACAAGCCCTGTGTTTACCTGCAGACAGTAACCCTCTCTCATTGAAATATTTGTATAGTAAATGCAACCCATATGAGCAAAATCATTTTGGGAGTAGTGCCTTTTAAGAACTAGAAATTTTATGATCAACATAATATTAAAATTCCAACACATAAACTAGAGAGGATTTGTTGAAACATGCTGCTGTCTTCCTGAATATACTCCTAGGTAGGTAGGTAGGTAGGTACACCCTGTCATCCTCAGCCAATTCCTTTTTTTAAACCAAGCAAACGAATGTGATGCAATTCATATTTTATAAGTCTTCATAGAAAAATGTAACCTGTATAAGCAGGTTGAAAGTGAAAATCTACTTCTAAACACGTGTTTCCCTGTATGACCAAGGAAAGGCTGTTCCAAATGTGCTTTACTGGCACTAGCAACCACCCTCCCCCCACCACCTCTCACCCTATCAGGTTTTTGCATGCGCAACCCTTCAAATGCTTTACTCACTCCCCTATAGTTTCCTAGGAAAGGACTCCAAACGGTTCCAGAGAAAGTACAGAACAGCAGGTGGTACAGACCTACCAGGGGGAGCTTGAATCAGACACACAAGATACTGTGCACAGGACAGTTGAAGACATCTAAACTAGATTTTACACTATGAATTTTCAACATGTTACTTTTTAAGTCTCTCCAAGGCTACAAATGGAAACAATTTCAACTTGATAACCTTCTGCACATCACCACATCTGCACATCATAAGAGCTGCCTGCATTTCAATAAACAAGTGTTTCATTGTTTCACTCACATCTGCCATGTTTTCTTAAATGACAAAAGGCAGGCATATATTATTTTGGTTTCCATTCACAGTGCACATGAACACATTCACACACATTCTTTAACAATTCTTTGAACATTTTCTGCTTTTTTTTGTTTAGAAAACAAAAATATGTTATGCATTGCGAAGATTTGAGATCAAGAAAATGCAATGATGTGACGAATGGGCAACAGCTTTGACAATAATGGACACTCAACGCACTTGCAATTTTATCCCATGACTACAACCCATGATGAGTGACAAATTCTCCTTTCCGTATCAATTTATGCCACCAGAGAAGATGCATGTAGCCATTTTAAAACAAATGACAGGACAATTTTAATCACACAGTGTAATGTAGTCGCTTTGATACATGACATATGCAGCCTTACTGCTCATATACAGAAATGCTGCTGGCACTTCCTAAGCAGTAATAGGGTTTCAGTTTTTCTTTCTCGGACTTTTAGACAAATTTTTCTCTTATTTTCACAGAACAAGCAAAAACTAATGAAGGTTACACTGAAGCCTCTAGGTTTATAGTGACCAGCATTATTTTAAGTCTGATACACAGGCAATGAGTTACAATGAGCTATAAGACATTCAGGTGACCAGTGGTGACAAAAACAGGAAACAATAACCTCATCTCTTCCAAAAGGTGAAAATAGTTTACCATCTCATCTTCGCAGTATACAGAGGTAGAGTATACACTCTGTGCTCCTACCTGCTAGCAATTTGAAATGATGATTTCATTTATTAACGGAAAAAAATCTGTCCAAACCTGTCTGGTGTTGCATGAAAAAGTAATTGCCCCCTAAACCTAATAACCGGTTGTGCCACCCTTGGCAGCAACAACTGCAATCAAGCGATAATTTGCAATGAGTCTTTCACATCGCTGTGG
Organism: Helostoma temminkii; assembly: GCA_900302695.1. NCBI lineage: Eukaryota > Metazoa > Chordata > Actinopteri > Anabantiformes > Helostomatidae > Helostoma > Helostoma temminkii. Next base: position 943 of record OMLM01009818.1, on the reverse strand, counting down.
AGAAATTTGGACCCACTCTTCCTTTCAGAATTCTTTTGATTAAGCCACACTGGAGGGTTTTTAAGCATGAACAGCCTGTTTAAGGTCATGCCACAGAATCTCAATCAGATTCAAGTCTGGACTGGCGTATAACCAAAGCATGCTTGAACTGGTGGTCACAAGCAGATGGCCAGGGATTCTCCTTCAGGATTTTCAGGTAGAGTGAATTCATGGTTCCATCAAATATGGCAAGTCATCCAGGTCCTGCAAAGCAACCCCAGACCATCACACTACCACCACTATGTTTGACTGTTGACATGTTCTGAAATTCTGTGTTAGTTTTATGCCAGGGGATGCACCCCTTCCAAAAAGTTCCACTTTAGTCGCATCAGTCCACAGAATATTTGCCTAAAGGCCTTGAAACTCTCCCATGGATGCAGTCTCTTATTGTTGAATCAGGAAGAATGAACTATGAATGAACTAAGGCAACTAAAGTCTGCAGTTCTATAGATGTTGTCCTGGGTTCTTTTATAATCTCCTAAATGAGTCCTTGTTGTGCTCTTGGGAGTAATTTTGGTAGGCTGGCAACTCCTGGGAAGGTTCAGCAATGTTCCAAGTTTTCTCCATTCATGGATAATAGCTCTAAGCGAGGTTCATTTTCCAGACCAATACATGACAATTACTTTGTTTCTCATCTGTTCTTGATGCTGTGATTTGAAGATGGTAGCATGATGTTTAGCTTTTTGAGATATTTTAGCAAGCTTCACTTTGTCAGACATCTTCTATTTAAGTGATTTCTTGATTCAAAAGGTCTGGCAGTAATCAGGCCTGGGTGTGGCAACTGAAATTGAACTCAGATTTAAAAAAAAAAAAAAAAAAACTGTGGTTAATTAGTTTATTCATGATTTAGCAAGGAAGAGCCAATTACTCAAATTTCAAACTGTTTTTACACATGATATTGAAT